>RJWK010050055.1:0-16398 GCA_004363435.1 Platanista minor | reverse complement strand
TTTTTTTTTTTTTTTTTTTTTTTTTTTTTTTTTTTGCGGTACGCGGGCCTCTCACTGTTGTGGCCTCTCCCGTTGCGGAGCACAGGCTCCGGACGTGCAGGCTCAGCGGCCATGGCTCACGGGCCCAGCCGCTCCGCGGCATGTGGGATCTTCCCGGACCGGGGCACGAACCCGTGTCCCCTGCATCGGCAGGCGGACTCTCAACCACTGTGCCACCAGGGAAGCCCAATTTTAGCCATTTTAATAGGTGTATAGTGGTACCTCATTGTGGTTTTGATTTACATCTCCATAATAACCAAGGGTGTAGAGCATTTTTTCATGTGTTTATTTGCCATCTGTGTATCTTATTTAGTAAAATATCTTCAAGTTCAAGTCTTTTGCGCATTTCCTTTTGGGCTTTATGTCTTATTATTGTACTGTGTGAGTTCTTTACACGTTTTGAATACAAATTATTTATAAGAAAATATTGGAAAATATTTTCTCCCGGTCTGTGGCTTGCCTTTTCACTTCCTTAAGTGTCTTTTGAAACTGAGAGTTTTTAACTTTTATGAAATCCAATTTATCTGTTTTTTTCTTCTATACTTGTGCTTTTAGCGTCCTGATTAAGAAAACATTTCCTAACCCAAGGTTACTGTGATTGTCTTCTATGTTTTCTTCTAAAAGCTTTATAGTTGTAGCTCTTCCTTTTAGGTCTACAATCATTTTGAATTAATTTTTGTATATGATTTGAGGTAAGGAACAAGGGTAGTTTTTTTGCATATGGACAGCCAGTTGTTCCAGTGTTATTTATTGAAAAGATGATCTTCCCCCCATATCAAATTCCTTTGATACCTTTGTCAAAAATCAAATCAATTGGCTGGGTGGGGAGTGGGATGACGTGCAGCAGATTCTCAGAAGGCAGAAGTGAGAAGTGGAGCGGTCCCTTTTCTCAGAATGACAGTCATTTTACTGAAGAAAATTATATTTAAAAGCAATCATTTAAGTTTTCTGGGAATTGTCCCAAGTGTATACAGCAAATGAAGAAACATTCATTCAAGAAAATCTACTAAATCTTGGTAAGAGGAAGAGTCTAGCATCTGAGTCATGACCGGCTCTTCCCCACTTCCCTCGCCAAGCTGCATCTTATGGAAACCCTGCTCTGGCTCCTCCACTTCAGGCAGCTGTGGCAGAGGACGATATAGGGCTTCCCTCTCCCTCCTGTGTCCCAGAACAGGGCTATAGCTTCACCCGGGGAGGGGTAGGCTGCCGGTATTTCTCATCTCCTCTCAGCCCTGTGCTGCAGAAGCTCCATTCCTATCTTATGTGGCCTAGAGGACTGAGGCTCCCTTCCTAGACTCTACTCATAGGGTGGAAACACTATTTCAGGACCAGCAGTCTGAGAACAGTGGAGTCCCCTTCGCTTCCTCTCCAGCTCGCTCGTGAGGCAGAGATTCCACAAGGAAAAGGCCAGCCAAAAAGGCCAGAGGTTACTACCTCCCCACCTCCAGCATCCATTAGTAGAGCAAGGGTGTCACTCCAGGATAAGGAGGCCATTAACTGCACCCCAGCTCCTGTGCAGTGGTGTAGAGTTTCTGCCCAAGGGGAGAGGCAGGCCTTAAGAACAACTGTACGGCAACAAATTAAATAACTCAGGTGAAATGGATAAACTAGAAACACAAACTACTGAAACTGACTCCAGAAAAAAACCTGAAAATCAGAATATACTTCTAAGAAGTAAAGAGGTTGATTTAATAATTTAAAACCTTCCCATAAAGAAAAGCCCAGTCTCAGATAGCTTCACTGTGAACTCTTCCAAACATTTAAAGAATGAATACCAATTCTTCATAAACCCTTCCAAAAAATAGAAGCAGAAATATTTTCCAAATTATTCTATGAGGTCACTATTACCCTGATACCAAAACCAGATAGAGACAGGAAAAGAAAAGAAATTACAGATCATTATTCCTTATTAATACAGATGCAAAAATTCTCAGCAAAATGTCATCAAACTGAATCCAGCACATAGGAAAAGGACTGTGCACAATTACCAACTGGGATTTCTCCCAGGAATTCCAGATTGATCTAATATATGAAAATCAAATATAATATGCTGTAGTCCTATAATAAAAGGCAAAAACCTCAAGAGGCACAGAAATAACAGGTATTTTTCAAATGGCCAATATGCACAAGAAAAAAATGCTCAATGCCATTAGTCATGAGGAAATGCAAATCAAAAACACAATTAGATGCCACTTTGCACCTGTTAGGATGGCCATAATTTTAAAAATATATGGTAAGATGCGTTGGTAATGACGTGGAGAAATTGGGACCCTCAGTCATTATGGTATGAGTGTAAAATTGTGCAGCAACTTTGGAAAACACCTGGAATTTCCTCAGAAGTTTTAGCATAGAGTTAGCATATGATCTATCAATTCCATTCCGAAGTATAACGCAACAAGAAAGTAAAACAAAAATTTGTACATGAATGTTCATAACATTTTTAACAATAGCCAAATGTGCAAATAACCTACATGTCCATCAACTGATGAATGAATAAACAAAATGTGGCATATTCGTACAATGGAATATTATTTGGCAGTAAAGGGGAATAAAGTATTGATACACGCTACAACATGGATGAACCCTGAAAACGTTATGTTAAGTCAAAGAAGTCAGACATGAATGGCCACATATTGTTTGATTCTACTTATATGAAATGTCAAGAACAATCAAATCTATAGAGAAAAAAGTAATTTATTAGTTGCCAGGGGCTAGGGGAAGAGAGGAAATGGGAGTGACTGCTAATGTGTATGGGTTTCTTTCAGGGGTAAAAAACATGTTCTAAACTTAGAATCACTGTACAACTCTATGAGTATACTAAAATCCAATCAGCCATAGATTTTTGGACCTACTTATGGAATTTCTATTTTATTCCACTGACACATATGATTGATCTCTATATTTACAGCAATCCTACACTGTGTTAATTACCTTCCTTTTTAAATGAATGTTTAAATCAGGCAGTGTTAACAGTCCAAGTTTGTTCTTCTTTTGCAAAAGATTTTGGCAATTCTAGATCCTGTGTCTTTCCATGCACATTTTAGAGCCAGCTTACTAATTTCTACAAAAGTCTGCTGGAATTTTGATTAAGAGGCATTGAAACTATGGATCAATTTATGGACAACTGACATCTTAACTGTATTAAGTCTTCCAGTGTGCATGTGCATGACATATCTCCCCATTTTTTATGTCTTCATTTATTTTTCTCAGTGATGTTTTATAGCTTTCCGTGTACAGGTCTTGCACATCTTTTGTCAAATTTATCCCAAAGTATTCTCTAAATGATGTTTTTTAAAATTTCAATTTCCAGTTATTGCTACTATATGGATATATGATTGATTTTCGTGTAGTGACTTTGTATCCTGAAAGCTTGCTAATCTCATAATTTCTAGCAGCTTTTTTGTAGTTTCTATAGGATTTTATGCATAAGTGACCATATCTGAGGATAAGCTAAACATAACAGTTACCCACAACAAGCCCCCAGAAGTATTTATCCACTGTATTCAGGCCCTTCTCTGGATCGCTCTTCCTAATTTAGCATATTGAAGAAAAGTGAGGCCATCAAACACAGGAGTAAATGATCAATACACAACTTTTCTGTTTAGGGACGTTCTTATCAGCGCTTACAGAGAGTTCTCCAGAAGGCAATTTGACAGTATATGTCAAAAGCCACTTAGGAGTACATATCTTTTGACCTAACTGCCTAAAAATGGAGAAAGGGAGCATAACTTTTATGCATTTTCATGGTTTGGCTTAGGGTTGGCCATGTTTATTTATTTATTTTATTTATTTATTTTTTTTTGCAGTACGTGGGCCTCTCCCATTGCGGAGCACAGGCTCCGGACGCGCAGGCTCAGCAGCCATGGTTCACGGGCCCAGCCGCTCCGCGGCACGTGTGATCCTCCCGGACTGGGGCACGAACCCGTGTCCCCTGCATCGGCAGGCGGACTCTCAACCACTGCGCCACCAGGGAAGCCGGCCATGTTTATTTTTAATACTTTGAGGATAAAACAATTTGAGTTGAGAAGAGATGTTTTTGTTATGCCCTGCAGTAAGAACATCACCTTGAGCACTGAGCTGTGGTAGTAAGCCAACTATGCTTTATGTTAATTCATGATTTTTATTTTGAAACAGAATCTTCTCTAGCAGGTACTTTCCTTTTAGCAGATCTGTTCATCAAGGTCACTCTGTGTGATCCATAATTGCCCTGCTAGTCACCTACAAATGGCATGTTCTATGATTATTTGTCCTGGGCTGATGAGAGTGTGGATGTACTGGGCAGAGCATTCTAGGAGTTACCCAAGGGAAAAATAATTACTGACAAATAGTGGGTGACAAGCATGGTTAGGGTATTCTACATGGTTTTCTCTTTCAATCCACCATTTTCAGCATTTATTGTGTGTCCTTATTAGATCTGTCCAGGGAAGATGGCGATAAAAAAGATGAAATAGACACAGTCTCTGTACTAAGGGCTTTGTGATATAGTGAAGAGGGTCTGTTCTTTTTGGTGGGACCTCAGCTGCTGGACTGCTCTTTCCTCCATCTTTTGGCTTTGACTATAGATGTAATACCAAGTGCTTCAGTAGCCATGTTGTGATAATGAAACAGCAGTTGTGAGGACAAGAAGCCAACGTACTAAGAATGGTAGCATGGAAATATAGAAAGTCTGGCTCCCTAATGACAGTATTGGGCTACTGTACCAACATTGAGACCACTGCCCTCTTAAGCAAACAATAAATGTCATCATGGTTAAGGACAGGTCTTCAGTTACCTACAGCTGAAAGTGTTTCTCACTATTACACATGAAATACCAAGGAACCAGAAGTTTTGAGCCTGAAGCTACAGTTTAAAATTTTACATTAGGTTTAACTTTTTCCAACAGTAACTTGCAAAGGTTTAAAACATTCCTGCCCAACCCCACTGGGACCGCTTTTGCTATAGAATGCCTCTTTTTCATTTGGGCACATTGCTTCCGAAAAGCTACTGAGCCTGGCTCTTTTCCTATGATGAGTAAACTAGACATTTCAGCAAGGAGAAAACAAATCTAGGCAGAAGGCAAAGCTGGAGGCTTTTCCTTCTGCCGTGAGGTGGGTAGACATATTTTCAGCATCATCCTTAGAATTAATTAATTAAAAGAATATGCTAAGTGTTTCCAAGGCTTGTTCTGAAATGACTCCTTCAATTAGAGGTTCTTTACTTTTGGCTTCTTTAAATCTTGCTGGTCCATTTCTTGTTTACACTTAAATCAAGGAGCTTTTACATTTTTCTAGACCTTCAGGCGAAGGGCAGAAGAGAGGCAGATCAAGACTGAAATTTTTTGTTGCTTTTTTTTTTTTTTTTTTTTTTTTTTTTTTTTTTTTTTTTTTTTTTTTTTTTTTTTTTGCGGTACGCGGACCTCTCACCGCTGTGGCCTCTCCCGTTGCGGAGCACAGGCTCCGGACGCGCACGCTCAGCGGTCATGGCTCACGGGCCCAGCCTGCTCTGCGGCACGTGGGATCTTCCCGGACTGGGGCGCGAACCCGCGTCTCCTGCATTGGCAGGCGGACTCTCCACCACTGCGCCACCAGGGAAGCCCAAGACTGAAATTTTTAATTTCTCTTTTCCTTTTTAGTTTTCAAATTAATGAGCTGTATGCAAATAGATGGGTGGCAAAGCGAGCTCAGGTCAGTGTCTTCCTTCATCTTCCTTCCTTCATCTCATACTCACCCGTGTCATCTGGCAGGCTGGGGCCTACATAATGTTCCATTAATGATCCAATTTGGCCCATGTGAACTTCACCTCCTGTCCACATCTATATCAGCTTCTGCTTGGAAAGGCTTTGCATTTTGTTCATGACTGGAGATCATAGTGGGCGCTATGACTGAAACATCTGTAGGAAAATGAAGTAATGGGCCTGCTAATATGCTTAATGGCCTTAATAGCGTTAAAAATGAACGTGTTTAATGCTCATTTCATTCATAGCTGCCCTTGGCATTATGGGTGGCAAGCCCGTGCATTATGCTGAGACACAAGTGGCCCAAGTGTCACTGCAAGTGTGAAGAAGAGTGAAAGAAACATATTATAATTTCCATCTCAAATCTACCTTCATCGGGAAGAATTACATTATGTGGGAAAAGAGGCAGCCAACCGGGAGACGGTTGCTGGCTTAAAGGAATTTAGCTCATGTGTAGCAAAGAAGAAATCCTGGAAGGCTATGCTGAGGGACCCAGTGAGCAAGACCAATAACATGGGAGGAAGAGACTCTTCCGGGAAAAATAGGGGATTTTTAACTGGGGAGGTCACCCTTTCCTTTCGTGGTTACAGAGTTTTCTCCTCATAGGATAGGCTGTGTTCCACACCTTCCCAGACCTCCCCTTCTTGGCTCTGTGTCATATTCCTCAGGGCACAATTTACCAGAAGTAATTGGGTGAATGAGTTCTGATCACTACCTCCCAATTAGCCCTACACAAGAAGCTATCTCTGATGAGATTCTCTGCAGAAAGGTCTCAAGGATCATGGGCAGTTGGGACACTTGGCACCACTGCAGGTTCTAGCAGGGCCCTCCGATACTGTAGGCAAGCTTTTGCCACCTCGAGAGGGGCACAGGGATGGCCCTGGGGAGACAATTAGCAATAATGTTCTAAACTCTGAAGATAAACTTCATAGCAACTCTGGGGCCTCTTTTGTGGATTCTGTTCCCTCAGCTCTCAGAGAGTCCTAGGGGGAGATAGTCTTTCCATCTCCCTCAGGGATCCAAACAGTGCTAGAGGCCCAGACAAGATAGAGGCTAAAGAAGAGTAACAAGAAGTCCTCAGAAGATGAAACCACTGTGTCAAAGAGACATCTGCACCTCCATGTTCACAGCAGCATTATGCACAACAGGTAAGACGTAGAAACAACCTAAGTGTCCATCAGTGCATGAATGGATAAAGAAAATGTCACACACACACATACACACACACACACACACACACACACACATGCATGCACACGGGCAATGGAATACTGTTCAGCTCTAAAAAAGGAAATTCTGCCATTTGCAACAACATGAATGGATCTTGAAGGCATTGTGCTAAGTGAGATAAGTCAGACAGAGACAACTACTGTATGTTATCACTTATATATGGAACCTAAAAAAGCCAAACTCATAGAAACAGAGTAGAATAGTGGTTGCCAGGGATGGAAGGTGGGGGAAGTGGGGAGATGTTGGTCAAAGGGTACAAACTCCCAGCTATAAGGTGAATAAGTTCTGGGAGTCTAATATATACCATGGTGACTGTAATTAACAATACTGTACTACATACTTGAAAGTTGTTAAGAGACCAGATCTTAAGTGTGAATCATCACAAAAAAAATGGTAATTATATGAGGTGCTGGAGGGGTTAACTAACCTTATTGTGGTACTCACTTTGCAATATATACATGTATCAAATTATCACCTTGTACACCTTAAACTTACAAATGATATATGTCAATACTATCTCAAAGCTGGAAAAAATAGTTTGATTTGATATATTATGATAGGAAGGATTTTCTAAAAGTGAATAATTTTCATATTACATTGGAAAGTTCCTTTCTACTCTGATAAAATTAAACTATAATTATCAATTTAAAAAAGTCCTCAGAATTATAGAAGCAAACTGTGGACATGAAGAAACTTTTTACTTACTGAGAACAGGCATCGGTGTAGAGACACTGCCAGAGGTTGGATCCAGAGATAAACATGGCCGGTCAAGCACTAGCATCCGACATGGCTGCTGCCCTGCTCCTGACTCAGCTTTGCAGGGCTCCTGCCTCTTAGTAAGATTTGCTGAATGACTTTTACCATCAACTCAGGCAGGAGGCTGTGATGTTTCCCGGAAAGGAGGACTTAAAAAAATTTCTCTCTGTAGAATAAATACTAGCGATGTAAGCGTTGGGATTTGTGAAAAGTTTGGGTTTCAGCCAAGGCATGTATATATCAAGGTCATGAAGGTTCATTTCTCTAAATTTTCATCACAATTTTAATTTGGCCACAGCATCTTTGACTGTACTAAGCATTTGTGTTTACTTACAGCTGCTCACTCCCAGGTCTTAAAAAAAGCATTCTGTATTAGTTAGTTTTTGAGGACCCCTGGGACTTTCCTTGGTGACAGGCAATTCAGAAATTTAAAAAATTAAGGAATAAAGAAAATAATGAGAAGCAGTGTGTCTTCTGAATGATTCTGGATAATCTGAAGAGAGTCCAGCTACCAAAGCTCCTTAAAGCTCTGATATTTCATTTATTGCCCCACCACACCTAAATAATTGCTTTCACAACCGATATTTGATTTCATCATATTTGAGTTTTTTCCCTTGGAACGAGTTTATAAAGTGAACTCTCCCAGATGCAAATAAAATTTCATTTCCCGACTTTATTTTCTAAATGGCTTATTGATACTCTTTATTCATCACTCAGTTTTGAGGACACATTTAAAAGGGGGAGATAAATATAAATTAGAGTACCTGTAATATTCCTTTTTACTCTCAACTACTAAGAGGAACTTCATTTTGTTAACATGTAGGAAAAAGTCATCCTCAAACTATAAATCAGTAATGCTGGGCTTTTTTCTTGAAATAAAGGAGCAGCTGAAACTTGGCTTAATAGTCCCTATTTTCTTTTTCTTTTTTTTTTTTTTTTTTTTCTTTTTTTGCGGTGCGCGGGCCTCTCACTGTTGTAGCCTCTCCCGTTGCGGAACACAGGCTCCGGACGCGCAGGCTCAGCGACCATGGCTCACGGGCCCAGCCGCTCCGCGGCATGTGGGATCTTCCCGGACCGGGGCACGAACCCGTGTCCCCTGCATCGGCAGGCGGACTCTCAACCACTGCGCCACCAGGGAAGCCCTAGTCCCTATTTTCTGACACCTTAGTTACTAACCTAGATGTTTGGAGTTGTATTTGCATAGATCAGAATTTTAGAGAGGGTTTTTTCATGACCCAAAATATGTAATCTAGTGAAAGGCAGCTAAGCCATGTTAAGAACAGCAATTCTTTCTTTAGATATCAAATACAAGTATCGTGTTTTAAAATGCTGTAATTAAGCATAAGAAGTTAAAGTGGAAAGATGAATTTACCAGCAACACTAAACATCTTTTATAATCTTAAAAAAATATGTGGACGTACTATGTGTCCAATATTTTAGTGCCTTATCATATTTAGTTCTCTCAGTTGCCGTATGAAATAGGCATTATGAATTCCTTCTTACAGACAAGAAAGCCAAGGCTCAGAGTGTCTGAGGGAACTTCTCAAGGACACAAAGTCAGGAATGGTAGGGCTGAGACCACAGCTTAAGCTCATTATCTTTCCACTACACTATGTTCCCATCCTTTGGAACAACCATGGAAAAATCAACCAAGACCACTATCTCTTTGTCATGAATATGATATTAAATAGAAAGCAGAAAAATATCAGTAGCTTCTACCCAGAAGAAAATCTGCTTTGCCTTATCTGTTCTTCATCTTTAAACTTCTATACTCTCTCCTTTTACCTGCCCATCACCACATAAGGCCTGTGGACTCGTGCTGGTGCAGGAAGAAAATGTCCTCAGCTGAAGAAATTATATCAAAATATTAACAATGGTTGTGTTTAGACTAGCGAAAATTTATTCCTTCTTTCTACATTTCTATATTTTCTAATAAAAAAATACACCTTAAAAATAAGATTTAAGGGCTTCCCTGGTGGCGCAGTGGTTGAGACTCCTCCTGCCGATGCAGGGGACACGGGTTCGTGCCCTGGTCCGGGAAGATCCCACATGCCGCGGAGCGGCTGGGCCCGTGAGCCATGGTCGCTGAGCCTGCGCGTCCGGAGCCTGTGCTCCGCAGCGGGAGAGGCCACAACAGTGAGAGGCCCGCGTACAGCAAAAAAAAAAAAGATTTAAAATGCATATTTCTTTTTTTTTTAAATTAAAAATATGTCTTTAACAGGGGAAAGCAAAGGATTAGATAAGTTACTGAGATGTAAGAATTTGGGTGGAAAGTATGCTGGCTGTAAAAACCCAACTTGTAAACATACCAAAATGTCGGAACTAATTTAGCTGTTATCTCTTACTTGATTTAATTTCTTTCACAGCCTTTGGATGTACTTCCATGTGTCTTGTGAGGACATGCGACAATGCCCCGCCGTCATTCTCTGGGTTCCACGGGCTCTTCTTGCTTAATCTTGTTGGCATTAACCTTCTTGCCCTAACCAGCCCTTCATTTGCCTCCAGGGTTTTTCCAGGACAGTGATGGGTTTATTGTGTTTTTTCCTCTTTCCAGTATTAGGTCAGATTATGCTCCCTCCAATGCTCCAGAGTACACTCTTTGTTTCAACACACACATTTTTTTCTCCTATGACAAAAGTAATGTTTTGGAAACCTTAGAAAAAAATAGTTGAACCAAACAATGAAAAAAAATGCCATATATAATTTAATTACCCAGAGATGCTTTTGTGTATTTCCTTCCATTACTTTTATTCGTGTGTGTGTGTGTGTGTGTGTGTGTGTGTGTGTGTGTGTGTGTGGTTCATAACAAATTGGACAGAATTTTTTTAAAATCCCAATTTAAAATAGAATGGTTCAGTCTAGATGTAAAATGAAAACCTAAGATATGGTTTTATTGTGCCATGATTACTTTAAAGACACCTCTCTACAGCTTTTGCCAACTCTCCAGTAGTTTACATAAAATATCAAAACTAAATTTACCTCTTTGCTTTATCTGTCTTGAAGGAAAGCACTTTTCTCCCCTTGAACTCATGTTCATGTATAAAATAAGAGCTTCCTTCCTCTCCACCGGTATGTCCACCACCTCCAGGATGTACTGAATAAGGAAGCTTCAGAATTCTTTCCACCTCTTCGCCAGCTCTCCCCCCACCGTTGGAAGAAGAAGTGACTTTCTGCCTGGCAAGATGGGAGAGCCCAACAGGCTGTGAAGTAAGCCAATGCAGAAGTGGAACTCGGCATCAGAAAAGAGGCCGGTGTCTAGCTCCTCCCCATTCCATTTTCCCCTGTGGTGAGCACAACAGGAAGGGCACCTCCTGCCTGAGGTCCTCCAGCTGCACTGCCTACTGGTTGCAAGAGCAAACCAGATTCAGCCCACCCTCCTAACTCTGCTGCACGCTGGGTCCTCCCAACTGCTGCCTGTGTGTATGTATCAAATTGTTTAAAACACAGCAGGAAGGAGGAGCGTGATTATCAGCACCCAGGCTCAACAATGGTCTCTGTAGATTACGCTCTGTATGTTATAATGTACACCTATGCAGTGTGTGCGTGGTATAAGTGTATACTATTTCTCAGAATTTGAATTGCAAGTAGATTTTTGTCAGTAGCAGGAAGACATTTTGATTTCCTTTAGGGCTCCATAATTAAGCTTCCTAGAACAGCTCAGAAAGCAATTTTGCAATTATGTCAAAGCTAACCTATAACTTTAGTATAAAATTTAGCAAAAAATAAGTTGAATAAACTGCCATTCACATATACACTGAAACCACCAACCTATGCTCACTTAGTTGAGAACAGAGCAAATTTCACAGACTTAGAGCCAGTTGAGTTGTTTTCTAGCTGAGGGCTGGCTAAGGTGCCTGTATTCCCTCTGCCGTCCTCATGTCTCAGTGTCTCTAAACACCATGAGGTGCTTCCTGTGGGGAACTGATTGGGAGCATGTCATCCCATTCTGTGATGGTAATTTTATGTGTCAGCTTGGATCATGGCATGCCCAGATATTTGGCTAAACATTATTTCTGGATGTGACTGTGTGTTTCCAGATGAAATTAGCATTTGTTATCAGTGGACTCAGTAAGGCATTTGCCTACTGCAATGTGGGTGGGCATCACCCAATCTGTGAGGGCCTAAGTAGAACAAAAAGGTGGAGGAAGGAGGAATTTGGCCCTTCCTGCCTGGCTGCTTGAGCTGGGACATCCATCTTCTCTTGCCCCTGATGCTTCTACTTCTCAGGCCTTCAGACCCAGCTGGAATTTATACCACCAGCTCCCCTGGTTCTCAGGCCTTTGGATTCAGATTGAACCACACCACTGGCTTTCCTGGGTCTCCAACTTGCAGATGGCAGATTGTGGGGACTTTTCAACCGCTATAGTTCCATGAGCCAATTCCTTATAATAAGTCTCTTCATATTTGTATCTATATATTTCCTATTAGTTCTGTTTCTCCAGAGTGCCTTGACTAATACACATTCTAAGTCCCAAATGGAATCTGTTCTTTTCAAAGAAAGAGGGGTGTCTGAAACAGAGCTGTGGCCAAACTGCCAGAGATCCAGACAGGATAGAGGGATAAGAAGAGAAAGGGGAAATACTCAGAATTAAAGAAACAGGGATGCCAGGCCTTCTCCCTATGACCCAGACATCAGTGTGGATAGATGGGAGATGATCTGAAAGCTGACCAAACATGATTCTAAGCATGTGTGAAACTCACATGGGGAATCTGCAAAGTGAGGCTTTATAGTAGCTGGGGACCCACATTAGCAGGTAAACACTTGTTTCAGTAAAACAAGAATTACACCAGAAGCTATACAACCTGAAAACAGGAACATCAGTACTAGTAGAAAAGGTAGAGATGACAGAGAGAGAGAGAGAGAGAGAGAGAGAGAGAGAGAAATTGTCAAGGGTTTTAGTGATATTTGCAACCTCAAAACACATTCTGTGGCAGAGCCTGGCAGGGTATATTTGCCCATTTATGTAATTTAGAGTGTTCTGTTCAACCATGATAATCTAGGTTGAGCAGAGGTAGGTTAGGACATTGATATTCATTGCTACACATTGTTGTCCAAGATCACGCAGCTAGTAAAAGGCAGATCTGGGACCCAGACCCAGACAGTGACTCTAGCATCCCTGCACTTAACCACTGCACTCATTGTGTCTATAGATACAAACAATGAATCCTCCTAAAATGAACTCCCACGAGGTTACCAAACCAGAAGCCACCTTTTCTCTCTATAGATACATGTCAAAGAGAAATGTTGACATCTGGCAATCCTTAACAATTTTACATTTATACATTTTTAACTAGGGACTATTTCTTTCAGTGTTCTTAAAGTTTTCAAGGTAATGCTACTTCAAGTAAAATAGCCACAACTGGGAATGTCAGCAGAGTACGCTATACAAAATAAAACTGGCAATGTCTTTCAAAGAACAGCCAAATGTGTTTTGTCATTGCACAGACGGTCTCCTTCCATGGCAACATAGAAAAGAGCTTCCTTTCCATCCTGTTGATGAACTCCTTTGTTAAGAGTATGAAAAATAGAAAGAAAGAAAAAATAAAGGTTTTTCAATTTCTTTTTAATAGAGGGGTTAAATGTAGTGTTTCATTGATATGTTTATTTTTTTTGAAACTTAACAGTTAGCTCGCTCTGGGTCCTTTCCCATCCAGCCACACTCCTCTCAGCTTCTAGGTTGAAAAGGGGTGTTCTCGTTATCTAAACACTCATTACTGAATCCCTAATGTTCTGAGGTTCAAAAGATGACACAACCTGGAAATCTTTCACAATAAACTGACCACATTTATAAAAGAATTCCTACTCAAACAGTTTCAAAACATCACAACCTTTGGTTATCTGAATATTGATGATAGTTTGTTTTTATTAGCATGCTACAAGGCAAATTCGCTCAAAAGAAAAATGGCGGATCTTGCCATATATACAATTTCATAAAGTCATTGAAATGAATGGCAAAGAATGGCTTCACTCACAAAGCCACTGGCAAATAAGTTTCCAGCAGGGGTAGAAGACTTGACAACTGAAGAAGAGACATTTGACAAGGATGATGATGCTTTGAAAAGGAATGACTTGAATATCAAAGGATTAAGAAAAGATCTTGTAAAATATGAGGAAATCCTTGAATATATTTGTGAAGAAAAAAATGACTGCCTTTCTAGTTTGCATTGAAAGTCCAGTGTGAAGAATGTCAAACTGTGCTATAAGATAACTTTGCTGGGACAAAATTATACCCCTTAAGCTTGCTGGGACAAAATACCTAATTCTTCCTTTAGCCTAAGAATTATCACATACATGCAATGATAGGCTAACATTTTTAAGGTAATATAAAACTAATTTTCATAATTTTGGCTTCATTTTCAAAGTAACAGCCTAATCAAGCTTTCTTTTTGGTTTTGTACTTACTGTTAAATGTTGGTTCCCATTTTGTGCAGATTTACTTTTAAGTGGCTCTTTTCTGGTACCAATTATTCTTGGATAATGAGGACTTTCTGTACTTTATTCTGACAGAGCAGGGGCTAAATGGGGTTCGTGAGGCTAGATGGCTCGCTCATCTTCAACTTCACTTCAATAAAAAACTCTTCTGAGGACCCACAGAGTCTGGAATGCCATGAGTTGAATTACTTTTCACCTTGCTTCACATCCAGTGTTTATCTCCTCATGGCTAGGTTTGATGAAGGCATTGCAGACCCACAGAAACAGGTCTGTGATGACAGTCCTAGATTTAATAGAGACTCAGTAAAGAGCAGCTCTCCAGAAAAACCCTGGCTGCCCAAAGTCAGGGGTCCTCAGTTACAAAGTCCTTTGCCTCAGAAAATGCTTCTGACTAAATAGTTCACATTGCCATACACAGACAAGTATTAATTAAGCGAATGCTTGGAAAAGCATCTTTTTCTTTGCCCCAGCAATTCACCTTTTAAGTTCTTACACATTGTGGACATTACTGAAAGGGTAGCTGAAATGATCTTCTGGCATAAATCAGTTTATTTACTTATGGATGCATCATGGTGTTATTTTCTTGCAAAAAACTTAATAACAACCTATTATTTAAAAAAATACTCTCTCAAAAATGATTTATTATAAACACATTCAGCAGCAGCCACACTGCTACCTTTACCTCTATTCAAAAGAGCCAAAGTTCCATTCTTCACAGAGTCAGAGACTCTTTATTCCATGTTAAAGAAAAGTTATGTTAGAGGGCCTAGTGCCAATAGTACTTAAAATACCATCAATTTTAAAAGATCTTTAATTCAGAAAAAACATTTTTTAAAAAGCCATTCGGAGGTTGACCTATGGCTAAATTGTCACCAGTCACTATTGGAATACAAGTAATACTAGCGTTAATACATTTTTTAAAAAAGATTTTTTCATGTGGACCATTTTTTAAAGTCTTTATTGAATTTGTTACAATATTGCTTCTGTTTTATGTTTTCTTCTTTTGGCCATGACGCATGTGGGATCTTAGCTTCCCGACCAGGGATCGAACCCACACCCCCTACATTGGAAGACAATGCTATAAGATGCTTAACCACTGGATCACCAGGGAAGTCCCAATACATCTTTAGTTTGTTTGTTTGACATGTGGAGTTTTATTTTTTTATTTTAATTTTTTCCCGAAATTAATGATGTTTTAATCACTGTTATTTTAAATTTTAAGTTCATATCTTTTATTTTTTTCTTTTTAAATTTTATTTATTTATTTGACAAAGTCTTTTTTTTTTTTTACCAAAGCAAAGGCATTGATAAAGCAAGTACAATCTGCAATAATAAATACATCTCAATAGAGGCTAAATATCATTACCTTATTACATAATTTAGACAGTAAATATGGTCAATTTTTGCTGCTTTCCAATAGAATACATTTGATCACATTTTTTTTTATATACAGCAGGTACTTATTAGTCATCAATTTCATACACATCAGTGTATACATGTCAATGCCAATCACCCAATTCATCACACCACCACCACCACCACCACCACCCCGCGGCTTTCCCCCCTTGGTGTCCATACATTTGTTCTCTGCATCTGTGTCTCAAAATCTGCCCTGCAAACGGTTCATCTGTACCATTGTTCTAAGTTCCACATATATGAATTAATATACGATATTTGTTTTTCTCTTTCTGACTTGCTTCACTCTGTGTGACAGTCTCTAGATCCATCCACGTCTCAACAAATGACCCAATTTCGTTCCTTTTTATGGCTGAGTAATATTCCATTGTATATATGTACCACTTCTTCTTTATCCACTCAACTGTCGATGGGCATTTAGGTTGCTTCCATGACCTGGCTATTGTAAATAGTCCTACAGTGAACATTGGGGTGCATGTGTCTTTTTGAATTATGGTTTTCTCTGGGTATATGCCCAGTAGTGGGATTGCTGGATCACATGATAATTCTATTTTTAGTTTTTTAAGGAACCTCCATACTGTTCTCCACAGTGGCTGTATCAATTTACATTCCCACCAACAGTGCAAGAGCATCCCCTTTTCTCCACACCCTCTCCATCATTTGTTGTTTATAGATTTTCTGATGCTGCCCATTCTAACTGGTGTGAGGTGATATCTCACTGTAGTTTTGATTTGCATTTCTCTAATAATCAGTGATGTTGAGCAGCTTTTCATGTGCTTCTTGGCCATCTGTTTGTCTTCTTTGGAGAAAC
>RJWK010050054.1:0-16405 GCA_004363435.1 Platanista minor | reverse complement strand
CCACACCAGTGAGAGGCCCGCGTATCGCAAAAAAAAAAAAAAAAGAAAAAAAGAATCCGCCTGCTAATGCAGGGGACACGGGTTCGAGCCCTGGTCCGGGAAGATCCCTCATGCCTCAGAGCAACCAAGCCCACGTGCCACAACTACTGAGCCTGCACTCTAGAGCCCACGAGCCACAACTACTGAGCCCACGTGCCACAACTACTGAAGCCCGCACGCCTAGAGCCCGTGTGCCACAACAAGAGAAGCCACCGCAATGAGAAGCCCGCACACCGCAAGGAAGAGTAGCCACCGCTCACCACAACTAGAGAAAGCCCACGCTCAGCAAAGACCCAACACAGCCAAAAATAAATAAATTAAAAAAAAAAAAAAGTCAGACCACAAGACTATAATTAGGGAAGAGAGAAAAAACTCTGCACATTTTACTAGCAAATGCCTCTGTGCAACACTATATACTGGACCTTGAAATAGAAACTAAACCTTTCAGTTATATATTGTACATACCTACTGTATTAAATGGGCCAAATCCCGTAATGGTTTGGTTTTTCTTCCATCGCTTCTGATATTCTGTGATGTCTCTTCCCTACACTCTGGTGGTAGCTCGGGCAAATCTTGAAACTTTACCATTGTTTCTGATGAAAAGAATAGTTTTATTTTCAGGTGTTCAAAAACCCAGAAGAGAATCTGTTCAAAATATGTACTGTATTTTGAAAATCGCATAGTTGCACACAAAAATCCAGCAGTCTGGCTTCTTTTGAAAACCTGAAGATCTGGTAACACCGCACCTGCACTGCAACAAATGGTAGAAGCTGAGTAGCACCTGTCCCTTTTTGGACAAGGTGAGTGCCTCTGGCCCACAGCCCTGCTCGTCCTGTTTGTGAATTGCATTAACCTCACCTGCTTGGTGTCATGGCTCTCGGACCCACCCCAGGGACTGCTCATGTGGTCTGCTCTTTCACTCCCTGGCTCTGCTTCCTCTTCATTGGCCACTGATTTAATTTTCTCCTTACTGTTGATCCCTTTCAAGGTAGGCAACCAGATGTCAGCCTTCCCTTGGGAGGCATCTCTGTGGTCTCTTCAGAGATCTTCCACAGCGACATGTGTGAGGCACATTCCAACTGACATTTGACTCCACCCAGACACTTGCCTTCACCATACAAACAAAGACTTTGTCCCTTATTATGAAGGCAGGTCCTTACATGGCTTTAGCCTACCTACCCACTGTGGCACATACTCGGCACCATTGTGGGCTCCTCTGCTGTGGCGGCCACAAGCAGTGGGGCAGGCTGTTCTGCTACCTCTCCCTAACCCATTCTCACAGGCAACTCAGCCAGCCTCCCCATCATTAGACCTCTCCACTGAGGGGCAGTTACCTCTCCGTTCACACACACCCCCTCAAATTCTTAAGAACCCAGACCAGGTTCACCCAAGAACCCTTTCCTACTTGCCTCTGAGAGCAGCTGGGGGGTGTCACACAAGCTTCTGCAGCTGAGACACATCCAGCTGGGAGTGGATGTCAGACTCCCCTTCCTCCAGACACCGTATCTCTTTGTGAAGCTCTCCCGGCGGCCTCTTCACTTGACTGGTAGGATCAGAAATCCCCCTTCCACACTCCACAGCGCTCTGATGAATTCACTGGAAAGAATCTAGTCTCTCAATGAACCCTGAGGCTTCTCTTATCCAGGCTGGAGACCACAGATTGTCTGGCCAAAAGCCTCATTTGGCCACTAGTAAGCCCTGCACAAATGTGTCTATGCTAATATCTCTCTTTAATATGTGGGAGCACTTGTCTCCCACTGCCCTCAGCTATGAGGCTTGAGCTGAAATTCTAAGACAGCAGAGTCCCATGACACTCCTGTTACATATAAAACTGTTATTTTCTTTGATTTATCAACGTTAGATAGTCTATTTAGCACTATGCCATAGAGCTTTCTACAATGATAGAAATGTTCCACGTCTGCACTGTGCAAAATGTCAGCCACCAGCCACATGTGGCTACTGAGAATCTGAAATGTGATTAGTGAGACTGAGAAATTGAATTTTTAATACTACTTAATTTGAATTAATGTAAGTTAAAATAGCCTCTTGTGGCTAGCAGGTACCATATTGGAGGGCACCAGTCTACATGATAAGCAGACTAAAACTTATTACATGCTAGCTATGTACTAACTGGTCTTCTGAAAGGAATTATTCCATACATTGTTTCACTGGATTTTTACTATAGCCATACTACATTGGTATTTTCTCTATTTTTCCTTTATAACTTAAGCCAAAAATAATCTTCAATGTATAACCAGCTAAAACTCAATGCCTTTCAGTTCTTTTTTCAAATGTCATCTTCTCGGATGACTTTCCACTGTCAACCTGTGCAAATCTGCCACCCTGCTCCTCCTCCTGTGCTTCTCCCATGCCCCTTTTCATCATCTAATATACTCTGTGCTTTATAATTCTGCTTATTGTCCATCTATCTGGACTAGAATGTAAACTCAGTGAGGACAGAGGTTTTCATCTCTTTCTCTAGTGGATCCCTGGAGCCCAGAACAGCGTTTGGTCATTCCTCCCGGAGCTTACTAGGTCTTTGTTGGGTGAATGAATGAGCTGCCTTCTAGATGAGACAGATCCCGCTCCACGAAATGCCCTCTGTTCTGCTGAGCCCTTGTGTGGCTTTGTAAGTGGAGATGGTCCAAAGCCATCCTCAGAGGCTGAGACTGGAGAGAGCTGAATGGGGGCTCCCCAGGGCAATCAGGAGGAGAAGGAAAGAGAGGGGAGCCAGGGGTGGCATGAGGCTGAGACCCAACATGAGGCTGGGCAGGCTGTGAAAATCCCCCAGTGGTGGGGAAGACCTCAAGACAGAGCTATCTCACAGCATTCACATTGAAGCTGTCTGTATTGCTGTGAAATAAATGAATTTCCCAAATTTTCAATAAAGCCTACTCTACCCATACAAGTCTAGTGCTAGAGGTAATATTTTTATTGAAGTATAATTGGTGTGCAATATTATATGCTACAGGTGTACAATAGTGATTCACAATTTTTAAAGGTTATACTCCATTTACAGTTATTATAAAATATTGGCTATAGTCCCTGTATTGTACAATATATCCTTGTAGCTTATTTGATACATAATAGTTTGTACCTCTTAGTCCCCTAGCCAAGAGGTATTTTATTTGTTTGTTTGCTTACTTACTTTACTTACCTGCTTACTTATTCATTTTGGGTGAAATTAAAGGAAGTTATTGAGTTTAATGGCTCCATCAACAATGTGTAAAATGCAGCACAAGAAAAGATAAGCTGAACTATTTGGATGGAAGCAGGTGCCTAAGACAGGTTGACCATGAGACTCTAAGCCAATTCAACCACAAATACCCACGCTCACTCTCCAGAAATCCACCCCTCCTTCCCAATTTAGGGAGAGCATTTAATAAGTATGTGTTGAATAGCTGATTAGGACTTCCATAGGGTGTGAATGAGTTGGAGTCAATCTGACTTTGATCTCAAGGGCCAGAAGACACACAGATAAGGAAACTACAGGAGAAATTAAGCGCAATTTTCTATGGCTGTTCAGTGATGAAGTGTCAAAACCAGGCTTCAAAACTATGTCTTAACTCCAGATCCATAATCTTTCTATTCGTCCCCATTGTCCTCTTTCTGAAAAGGCCTGGATTTGTGCCTGAGTCATTGCCTAAACTTGTGCAATTCCTTTAGTCCTTAAGCGCATACTTCATTTTTAGGCCTATTTAAAGTATGTTTGCAGCTGTCGGCTCTCCCAGACCCTAGTGGACACAAGGCCAGTCTGTGAAGTGCTTGGACTAGCCAAATTCTCTTGCTTATCTTAGCAGCTTGATCTCCTTAACTTATGCGTGCTCCACTCCTCATTCTTGTAAGTTTCAAATCCCATCCTTGATTCCACATCAAGCTTCCCTCCCAGAGGCTACTCATTTATCGGGTTGGCTGAAACAGGGCTGTCTGAGCAGATACCCAGATTTCTAGGAATGGTATGGAAGACTTCTTGGCCGGTTAAATTTTCCACAATTTCCCACAACAGACACCTCAAATATCAGGTGTTGAGCACAGTAGGTGAGGTCTTCTAAAAACACAGATAAAAATCTCTGACAAGCCCAAAACACGGTGTTTAAAAAGTTATTTTTTTTAGAAAAATTTATTTTAAAGGTACTAGTAGTGGTCCTGTTCATTTAAGGTTATCATTTAAATCAAAGCAAGCAAAACAGAGTATACTTATTTCACAGAGGAAAATTCTTTGAAATTAATAGTCCAAAGCAAAAAGCCTCTAAGTTTCTGAGATGGATCAAAGAGGTATTACTTTAGGAAGATTAAATTATAGTGGATATTTCCATATTTAATAGTGCTCTGGGTATTATTCACAGGATTTCCTTGCAAGAGATTAATATCATACCAGAAACCTGCTTAACAAGACAGTAACTAGAAAATTATTTAGGTCTAGTCTCCTGAAAGAAGGAAATTAACTGTTTAGAAAACAGCTGGCTTTCTGGACAGTGAGTAAATGTAAACTAAGTGGGGAGAAGGAAAACAGTGTCTGCTGAAAAGACAGTTACTTTTATTTTATTGATTGATTGATTGATTGATTGATTGATTGCAGTACGCGGGCCTCTCACTGTTGCGGCCTCTCCCGTTGCGCGGAGCACAGGCTCCGGACGCGCAGGCTCAGCGGCCATGGCTCACGGGCCCAGCCGCTCCGCACGGCATGTGGGATCTTCCCGGACCGGGGCACGAACCCGTGTCCCCTGCACCGGCAGGCGGACTCTCAACCACTGAGCCACCAGCGAAGCCCAAGACAGTTATTTTTAAATGAAAAAGAAATATGCGATCATCAATTTTTTAAATGTTTTCCATTCTCTTTTCTTTTAAACTTCTAGAACTGTGCAAATAACAGAGGTGAAGGAGAGGAAAAAGAAGCATTTGGGCTTAAGCACAAGGTCAATACTTAGTTTTTATTTTTTAACTTTTTTATTTTTTAACATCTTTATTGGTGTAAAATTGCTGTACAATGGTGTGTTAGTTTCTGCTGTATAACAAAGTGAATCAGCTATACATATACATATATCCCCATATAATACTTTGTTTTTAAACCTGAACCTATGTTCCCACTAGGGGCAGAGTGGCAGGCTGGGAGCCTGGGAGGCTGGGAGGGTGAGTTCATGACCTTCATCGCAGCCTGCTTCCCTTTTGAATACCTTGCTGTTTCTCTTCTTGTAAGCTTTCCAAAGCCCAGACTCACTGCCTCCATGTAATTCCTCTCCACATTTTCCCCTTAACCTCCTACGCTCTGGCTTCTGGGAGATCCTCCCTTAACCTCTTTACTCACTCTGTCCCTGGAGAGGTGGGAGCTGATTGATGAATTTGGGAAAAAATAACTGGCTGTTCTCCACTCGGCATGGCCCTTCTCTCTCTTGGGATACACCTGTAGCACCACTTGTACTCATCCCTGACACCATGCTGACAAGAGTAGAGGCAGTATAGGTGGTGTGGTGCTGCTTAGAGGAAAATCTCTCTTCACGGAAACCAGGAGTAGGGAAACGTTAATTCCCTCCAACAGGAAACAAACTGATAACATAAACGTGCCTCATTCTGGAGTTCACATCAGGCTCTCTAAGCTACTCCTTCGACTACTCTTTACTGAGGTTTTATTTTGGTTTTCCACCCACCATTCCTTCATTTTATTTCTCTAATTGCTCATAACCCAGGAAGGGAATATGAAATGTTCCTCTGGAAACCCAGAGGAGCAGGGCAGGGGGTTGGGTGGGGAGGCAGTGTTTAGAGATACTGAGAAATCAAAACCAGAAGAACAGAATTTGGTAGTGAAGTATATATGTGATCTGGAACCTCGTGGCCCCATGGTACACACTGGAAGCCAGGGAATTTTAACTTTGGTGTTGCCTGGAGGCTTGGACTAGGCCCAGTGGGTTTTCACGGTAGCAGAGGTGGCCTAGGTGAGAGGTTTTAAACCAGCCCGTGAGCCTTTTGAACCTGGAGGGTCATTGTGGCTTATGGTATTTTACTCATAAAATGTGACTTTCTGTGGAGTCCCAACTGCCTTTCTTGGGCTTTTGAAAAGGCTGAGTGGGCACCTTCAAGCCACAGGTGCTGAGGCCTCAGCAGAGGTGTGGGTTGCCCCTCACAGGGTCAACGTCATTCCTTCAGGGACTCAGAAGTAATGGCTCCATGCCAAGAGTCTAAAGTGACTCAGTTAATAAGGATACACACAACATTATCACAGTACTTGTGCCACCTGGTTTGAAAACGAGCCAACATCCAACCATCAGAGCAGTTATCCCAGTAAAAGTCACATGCCCAGAACACAGAACCCAGTGTACCCAAAGGCCGTGGTAGACGCTCAGTGGCCCGCAGAGATTCCTTACGTCAGTTTTGCCGATTCCAGTCAATGCCCACTTGCCAGAATCTCCTGCCTATGAACTTAAATTCAGTTGGCAGAAACACCCTCGCACACACACTCCGGTGGACTGCAAGAGGCCTTGGAAAATGGGCACAATGTGGCATAAATTAACTTGCTGGCAGCGGGCCTGTGGGTTCCTCTCCAAACAGCTGCAGCACTGCAGCCTTACAAGCAAAAGCACAGCAGCTGCCGGCCTTCAGCCTAGGCAGGTAGCCTCAAGGCACCACTGCTGAGTTTCCAGGGAAAAGGTCTCCACAGCGCTGTTAGGCAGAGCTGGAAAGAATATGTGTTGCTTTCCTGCTTTTTTCAAGGCATCTGGGTCCCAATGCCCTAGAGAGTACTTTTAAGGTTCTAACTGTCAACTGGTAGTGCCAGGCCAGTGTCACCCACACTGCACTTACTGCCAAATACCATTCTGCATGCAGGCCCAAGGAGGGAATGCAGAGGGACCAGCTTTGGATCCACGTGGCTTGTCTTTAGTTGCCTCTGGATTGCTTAAGTCCACGTAAAGGAAAAAATAACCCTGGGAGGCAGCTTTCTTAGGTCTAAACATTGCTTTGCAATGGGCAGCCTGCACATCACTGAGGCTCAGGCCTGAAAATGCTTGTTCACACAGGAGTGCGGCCCCGGAGCCCCTAGAGGGAGCCCTCACTCAATCCATCCTGGGTGCCACAAATACAACTGGAAGGGGAAATGTAAATGAAGGCATTATGCAATGGTGAAGTCTCTCCCCCAGAAAATGATCAATGCATAAGGCCAAAATTAAGCCTCCACACAGGATGCAATATCACCTCCAGATGAGACTCACAATTATTGGACCAGAAGACCCTGATCTGGATGCAGATAGCTCTGGGCAGCTGCTCGAAGCTTGATTACAAGGGCCTGGTTAGAAGTTGAATGTAACATGGTAGAATTGACTCTGCAGATAAATTTTTTAAAACTGAGGACTGAAAGAGATACTACCCCTTAAAAAACCCTACAGCTCTAGCCAAAGACTAAAATTAAATCAGAAGCAAGGCTAAAATCTGTGCTTCCTTGAACACCCGACTGCTGGGAACTTTCTTTTCAGGCATGATAATCAACTAACGAAAGACTCTCTCATACAAATGCCAGAGTCATACTGTTTATTGATCAAAAGACCAAAATTAGTAAACTCATATGAGAGATGAAAAAATGGAAGTGGAATGTACAACTCTAGTCAATCAGAAGCAATTTCAGAGAATTTTATTGAACTGTCATTTTATTAAGAACATCTAACATTTCTAGCTTTGCTATATTTGGATAAGCACATTAGGAAGAAAATGTAAATTAAATACTATGAAAGTTCACTTTTAATGAAACATGATCTTAACAGATACGGATATATTAATTTAGTGGTTTTATTGCATTGTTAGAAAATTATATTATGAAAGGTACAAAAAAATCAATAGCCGTTATTATTTCTGTTTATTTTAACAATCAGTATGCCATCTTTGCCATTACGGCTTTAAAATTTCATTCTGCCCAACAAGTTTCAAAGAATAGTTTATTACATGATTTAATAAAACAGTTAAAATATTTACAAATTCAAAATAGATGTTTCATAACTGAAAAAAGTTCACCTGAGAATTCATTATAACATTGCCATTTTTTGATTTTTTTCCAAGTTGTTAATGTGGCTGAGTGTCCACATGCAACCTGTATCGTCTACTGCACCAAATATATTTGATTCCTTATTTTAAATTAGTTAAGCTGTAGTAAATTATGTTATAAAATGTACAGATGGAGAACTTAGATTTATATCCATATTTGTTTTGAATATAACAATTTAACGACAAAGTATTTGCTATAGCTGCAGGATTCAAATAATGAAAAAAATTTTAAGGTATGGTTATTTTATCAAGTTAGACCTAACAGCTTTTTAAAAATCATCAAAGCAGTGAGAAGGCTAACTCATAAAATAAGGAACAATGATCATGTAAATATACAATATACAAACTGAAAAACACTTCGCCAAAATTCTGCATGAAGGAAAAGATATACACTGTATATACATAATCCTGTCATTTGTCTTTGGCAGCCTCAAAAAAAAAAAAAATCAAAACAAATTTTCTGAGAAAAAACTTCTTTAGAAGTTAATGTTAAAATAGGCATAAATGTGTAATGCTATGCAATATATAAAAACTTCCCCACTTTATGGCCAAAAGACAAAGATAAAAAATTTTTTTATCTATCTGTCCCTCTGGATTACAACTTGAAAATGATATAGGTATGAGGTAGTGTAGTTACTTGTATTACATGCTGGCTATTAAAAGTAATGTTATATTTTATGAAACATTACACCTGGCCAATAATCAGAATATCATTAAAATAAACCCTTAATGCTAAACTGTTTATATGTAGAGAGAAATTTAAACCAAGTGCCTTAAAGATCGTATTTAAACTCTGGAGACAACTAGGTTTATCATAAAATAGAAAGTAATCTTTCAAAGCAGTTATTTACAGTAGCAATTAAAGCAAAAGATTGACATTTGCACATACACAAACTGATGTGACAAACAGTTGAGTGTACACTGAGGTAGGAAACCAAGGAGTCCATTGGCTTGTAAAAGATTTTGCATTTTGTAAACCAGAAAAGGTTTTATATTATCTTATGTTTTGAAGTTAAAATTTAAAATTACAAGTATCAAAGAAATAGCTACATGGGGATATATATATATATATATACACACAAACACGTACACATATCATTCTTTTGTAGTATGGGATGCATTACCATTGAATTATCATTCTCCCTGACAAATTCTTGAGTGTACTTATAAAAGCCTCTAGAAAATAAACAAGCCCAACCAGTTTTCTCTTACAACAACTAAGCTGATAACAGAGATAACATACAAACCACTGAAGATACTAGCAGTATCTTCCCAATGCCACCCGCCCCCATGAAAAAGGGTAACATTTGACAAATTGCTCTGAAATATGAAGTCTGGTCCCCACATCCCCTCACAGCAGAGGCCTCCTGGCTTGCGACCCATTCCTACATGGCAGATGGCCGTCTCCCACATCAGCTACACAAGCCCTTCGCTAGACTCAGGATGCAATCTACAAAAGTCTCCTCTCAGGTGTCTCATCTTGGTGAAATGAAGTACTTTCTAATCCAAACACTAAAAACCACTCTCTGTACCCTTTCAAACAGGATTCTGCAAATGCTTCTGTGAATGTGAATATGAAATTTTGTTTTCATCATTGAGAGGTCCATAGCTTTCGTGTGACTCCCAAGCAAGCCTATAACACAGCAGAATGGCTAAGAACCACGGTAAAATGTTATGGGGTAAGGGCTCAGATTATCAAAACACTATTGTAAAACAGGATTGAATAAACACAAAGACTGATTTTAAAATGCCCAAGTCCAAAATGATTTGTGTGCCCTTATATACTAGATTTGGGGAAGAGAACAAGATTAAATCTGGCTTCCAAATTCCAACCCACAATGGAACAAGATCAAGTTTCATCCTATTTCACAAACCTGCATGGTTGCTGTAGATACATTTTTCTCTATTATAATGTTTTTTACAAAGAAACCACAGGACTTCAGAAAGTAGGATGGAAAATGAACTGCCACTCCTCATCAATGTAGGCAATCTTCTTACCCCACGATATCTGGTTTCCTTGCATGGGTGACTTATGGTGGGAAGGCCGACAGCCTTGTATCTGGGGAGCTCTCCAAGATTCTAGGGAGGCTAAGACAATGCTCCCAACACATGAGCTCATGCCACTGTATCCCAAGTCTTATTTCTTCTTCCAAAGTGACAAAAATGTCAGGAAACAGAAAGATCATGATGGACTCAGATGTGGAAGAGACTGAAGAGAAAAAAGAAAAGAGGGAAATGACACTTATCTACCATTGACGCAGCCAGAACTCCTTGAGAGTCGACACTGAGGAGAAGCAGAAGCCTCTGCCTTAGCCCACTGCCTGCCCGTTTCCTAACTAATCCCGGCGTAGCTCAGGACTCACAGTGCAGGCCAACCAATCTCCAGTTTTAACAGGAGCTGAAGAGCAAAGTGCCGGGACTCAGGCAAGACGATTACATCATGTTTTCACACTGCAGTTCTACACTAATATTCCCAAGAAGCTGACACCCTACCTCTCAGTAGAACTGAACCCTATCAGCGTTACTTGGGGAGAAATTTTCTTTTAAACCAGTGTGTTGTAAGAAGGTCAGATTATTAAACTTTTGCAGGCTACTTCTTGATAGTAAGAACTATCTGCCGACGTTTCAAGGTGTTTAAATGTTGTCTGATATGCTACAGTTTTCATTTTCTTATTTATTTTTAATACTGTGAAGAGTCATTACTAATAGTTATTATTCTTTAAAACGTGTGAGTTTTCAAAGCCTTACTACATTTCCACATATGAGTTTTCGGTATCCAGGAGGCAAGTCATTTCTGCATCTCCTGTGGAAATCAAGGAAAAGTCAAGGGTTGACTTCAGAGGAATTCCCTTAACAGCAAACTACAAGGGGAGAAAAACGATATTGTTAAGAGACAGATGGCTGGGCTTCCCTGGTGGCGCAGTGGTTGAGAGTCCGCCTGCCGATGCAGGGGACGCGGGTTCGTGCCCCGGTCCGGGAAGATCCCACGTGCCGCGGAGCGGCTGGGCCCGTGAGCCATGGCCGCTGAGCCTGCGCGTCCGGAGCCTGTGCTCCGCAACGGGAGAAGCCGCAACAGTGAGAGGCCCGCGTACCGCAAAAAAAAAAAAAAAAAAAAAAAAGAGACAGATGGCTACGGCTACGTCAGGCTTTCAAGACAACGTCAAAACTTCAGGAGAAAATGAGACGGCCTGAAGGAAGTGGAAGCAAGTTTACTCATCAGTAGTACATTTGTCGGTCATCTGCTGACAGAAATCCGAGATGCCACCACTCTGGCGACACTGCTCCCCGGGCCCGGCCTGCTCCGAGGGGGCGCCAGCTGCTGCCCGGGACTCCAGGCCCCAGGCACCACCCGCCTCACCACCCTTGGCACTGGGATAGCGAGGGCTCTGCTCCCCAGCAGGCAGCCCAGCTGCAGGCCCTTCAGGCAAACTCAAAATCGATGGTAACATAAGCTCACCATCAGGAGTACTCTTTCCTTTCTCAGAAATTAAAAAGGAAAGTGGGCAATCAGAGGACGAGTACTTGGCGAGTATCTGTATTTGTTCTTGACTTAGAGCTGCTTCTTTACAGACTTGCTGGCAAAGTCCAGTTAGGTTCTGCTTTGTCTCGCCCAGAGTGGACAAAATGTGATCCCTTTCCTTCAACAAGTTCTCCTTTTCGTTTTGCTGTGAAGGTGAGAAAGAGAATACAGTGAATTGTGTTTATGAGCTCAATCAACATTCCTAAGGTGAGCAAACATTCATATCCACAGTGTCTTCTCATTATATAAGGTCATGTGGAATTTTTCCTGTCAATTCAATTCAAAAATATATTTAATACCTCAGGTCCATAAGCCCCCATCCAAAACTCTTAGGCCTACATGTTATCTTGGGATTCAGAATTTTTCAGATTTTAGAAAGAAAATACAGATGCACACATGATTCCTCTAGCAGGGTCTGAGGTAGCACCCCACTATCAAACGTCTTCACATTTCTAAATAAAACACATCAAAGTATCCATGCACAAAGTAGGTTAAATAAAGATTCTACACACCCTGTCAGCTTGTGTCAGTTTCTTGGCCAAAATAGTTTGTGACAAACTTACATGATTTTCAGAGCTTTTTGGATTTGTGGATTGCAAGTAAATGAGTGTGAACTTTTTGGATGGAATGCAACCAAAAAAAGTACAAGCACAGTGATCATAACTCCTGCAAGATTCTAATAATGACTGACATTAGTTGGGCATTTACTTTGTGCCAGATATTGTGCTGAATGTTTTGAAATATGTAACCTCAGCTACGTAATCCTCACAATGATTCTGTTGATTTCAGTAATATCAAACCCATTTTATAGATGGGATTCAGAGTTTAATATGCCCAGAGTCAGAAAGCTAGTGGGTGAGTTACTAAAGTGTGAATAAGGGAGAAGGGGAAGGGACTTGTGTTTGTTAGTTGTTATTACTGCTGGTGCTGTTATTATTTTCATTTAAATGTTTATCCCTGTAGGAAAGTCAACCATGGAATTTTGTTCAAGTTTTCCTGGTTCCGGTCTTTCTGTCCGCCATCACTGGTTGCTGCTGACGGTGTGTCTTTTTTCTATCATTGCCCTACTTCAGCCTTCCTACTCTACCACTGCATTGCTCCTAATTTAGTATGAGCTAGAAAACCAAATAATCAAGCTGTTTATAAGAGTAAATAAATATTGATAGAGGGTCAAAGATTTCTCTTGTGAAATTTATGACAACTCTCTTGGCCTTCTGCTCATTGGCAGCTTCATGAGAGATGAGCTGTTAAATGTTGCCAGTTAATATTTAGACAGGTTATTTCATAGTAATCATCTACAGTGGTCAAACCTTTAAATAGATGCTTTTCTGGGACAAAAATAGCTAAAAGGTTAAAAAGAAATCTGCTTTGTACAAAAGTACTGTTGCGGTTTTATGTAAAAGTTTTTCTACAAAACTGTGTGTGACTCCAACTATTGGTAGTTAGTTTTTAAATATTTCAAGGCCATCTAATATTTTGAGAAAATCTGCAATGAATACAAAACACTAAACTTTTTTTTGCAAGGTATTCTCCAATTTGTTGTGGTTTGAAAAAATAGGTATACGCCAAGAAAAAATATATATATAAAATAAATAAAAGATCAATGTTGAGGAAGTACATTTTTTCTTACAGAAGGTTTGTCAGTTGTAGCCTTCTGATAAAATGAGTCTGCTGGTGCCTACAGGGAGAGAACAGTGCCTACCACCTGACCAGAAAAAGAACACGTTTAAAGCAATCAGCACCCACTTCTCTTTATGGCCCTTCAGAAGCCAATCCAAATGAGTATGGAAACAAAGCTACCAGAAGAAAATGAGAAACCTTTTTCCTTAGTCATAACAATATCAGCCATTGACTCCTCTATCAAAGTTAAGATAAATCTCTGTTCTAAATAGCAACAGACAAAATTTCAACTGTTGGCTGGTTTTTTAAATTAAATACGGTTAAGGAAAATGATGAATATTTGACCTTTGTCCCAGAAATTAGAACTTCTACTTGACCTACAGATACTATGAAGATGACAAATATTTTATAACGTCCATATCTTTTGATAAATATCAATACAACCTTAAATATTCTCACTACTACCTCACTAAATAAAGGATGACAGGACTATAAGTATGTCCCATACAAAATGGCTTGCTTCTTTACAACAATTAAAACCAACAGGTACAACCCTGAAACTCTACCATGATTACTTCTAGAAATTAAATGTTCCCTTTCTGTTCCTCCATACTTTAAGCTAACTCCTACATGGGTAAGTTTCCAGGCAATTAGCTGATTTTTCCATTTCACTCTCATTTTAAAACACAAATTTACTTCAATAGCACTCAGTTTAACTAAAGCAATTCAACTTAAGAACTTCATGGTATCATTATTAAAGACACCTCCCAAACATACTACCCGTGTCCTGCTACCTATTTCTACAATATACTTTAATTTTCTTATAACGCAACTCTATAAATCTTAAGTGTGAAGTGCTATGGCTTTAATCACAGATCTATTTTTAAAAAAGGAATCCTGGTATTATTCTGCATGTTATGGGAAGAAAACAAATCTACAACCAAATCCACATTTTCAACAGCTAACGTACAATATTCATTCAATATAAGAAGTTTAAAAAAAATCAAAATATAACTCACCCAGTAAAGATAAGGAGTGGAAGAATTTGGCACCAAAAGAGCCAGGTGACAGTGACAAATTACTTTAGATTAAAGGGTACTCACTGCTAGAAAATGGTGACTAATAGTCCCTTACGATGCAAAACCTCTGAATAGACAGTTCATAGAAATATAAAAATGAGCCTTAAAAATATGAATACAAGTGCTCAGTTTCACTCATGAGAGAGAGAAAAATAAAAGCTACCGTGAGATATCAATTCTCACAATCAGATTGGGAAAAAAACAAAAGCTGATAACAAACTCTCCGCTGAGGTTGTGGGCAGACAGACGCACATATTACTGCTGGTGGGAAAGCAAAATGCCATAACCGCTACTGAAGGGAATTCCATAATATCTAACAAAATTACATATGTATTTACTCTTGATCCAACAATCCTACTTCTAGGAATCTACCCTTGAAGACACATCTTCTCAAACATTAGAGAAAACAATGTTCCAAGTTCTTAACTATGGGGGCTTCCCTGGTGGCACAGTGGTTGAGAATCTGCCTGCTAATGCAGGGGACACGGGTTCGAGCCCTGGTCTGGGAGGATCCCACATGCCGCGGAGCAACTAGGCCCGTGAGCCACAGCTACTGAGTCTGTGCGTCTGGAGCCTGTGCTCTGCAACGAGAGGCCGCGATAGTGAGAGGCCCGCACACCGCGATGAAGAGTGGCCCCCGCTTACAACTAGAGGAAGCCCTCGCACAGAAACGAAGACCCGACACAGCAAAAATAAATAAATAAATAAACTCCTACCCCTAACATCTTAAAAAAGAAAAAAAAAAAAAAAGAAGTTCTTAACTATGGCATCCCAAATGTCCACTAATAAGAAACTGGTTTGGATTAACTGTGTGTGCTACAGCCAGCCACAACTGACTACTATGGAGCTTTAAAGCAGAATGACAACCACTGTGAACTAAGAAAAATATTTCCTGGAAATCACTTCTTGAGCAAAAACAGTAGAATACAGGATGGTATATATAGAATAGGTCTCTGTAGCAGAAAGGGTAATAAAAATACATACAAAACATGAACCCGTTTTTAGAAAAGAAACACAAGGGAAAAAATCTAGAGATGAATGGTAATAGTTACCTACACTACAGGAAATAGCTATGAATAGGGTATAGGGAGAAAATGGGATCAAGACTTTGGAGTAGGTTTTTTGTTTGTTTTTTTTTTAAAGAAGATGTTGGGGGTAGGAGTTTATTAATTAATTTATTTATTTTTGCTGTGTTGTGTCTTCGTTTCTGTGCCAGGGCCTTCTCTAGTTGTGGCAAGCAGGGGCCACTCTTCACCGTGGTGCGCGGGCCTCTCACTATTGCGGCCTCTCTTGTTGCGGAGCACAGGCTCCAGACGCGCAGGCTCAGTAGTTGTGGCTCACGGGCCTAGTTGCTCCGCGGCATGTGGAATCCTCCCAGACCAGGGCTCGAACCCGTGTCCCCTGCATTAGCAGGCAGATTCTCAACCACTGTGCCACCAGGGAAGCCCCGGAGTAGCTTTTTTAAAACATAGTTTTAACTTTTAAACCATACAGATGTTTTACATATTCAAAAAAAAATGTGAAGAGTAAATCCTAGTAACAGAAATAGAAACAAATTAAGCGAATTGTATATCAAATTGCTAACATAAAGTACTTTGAATAATTTTTAAATTTTAAACTTCAGTACTATGGTATATATTTAAGGGCAAAGAAAAAGCAAAGAAATTTTAAATTTTACTCAATCTCTTTATTATTGATAGTAATATTGACATTATAATTTTATGACATATATTTTATATGTATATATTTATCAAATGGTAAACATATTAATATAATTGGAAACCAAGATTTTTCCTTATAGTGAAAAGAGACAAAATATAAATACACTGCCCTGGTGGTGCAGTGGTTAAGAATCTGCCTGCCAATGCAGGGGACATGGGTTTGAGCCCTGGTCCGTGAAGATCCCACATGGCACGGAGCAACTAAGCCCATGTGCCATAACTACTGAGCCTGCGCTCTAGAGCCCGCAAGCCACAACTACAGAGCCCACATGCCACAACTACTGAAGCCCACATGCCTAGGGCCCGTGCTCCACAACAAGAGAAGCCACTAAAATGAGAAGCCTGTGCACCGCAACTAGAGAAAGACTGCGTGTGGCAATGAAGACCCAACGCAGCCAAAA
>RJWK010050053.1:0-16410 GCA_004363435.1 Platanista minor | reverse complement strand
CACTTCTTTATCCATTCATCTGTCGATGGATATTTAGGTTGCTTCTGTGTCCTGGCTATTGTAAATAGTGCTGCAATGAATATTGTGGTACATGTCTCTTTTTGAATTATGGTTTTCTCAGGGTATATGCCCAGTAGTGGGCTTGCTGGGTCATATGGTAGTTCCATTTTTTTTTTTTTTTTTTTTCCGTACGCGGGCCTCTCACTGTTGTGGCCTCTCCCGTTGCAGAGCACAGGCTCTGGACGCACAGGCTCAGTGGCCATGGCTCACGGGCTCAGCCACTCCACGGCACGTGGGATCTTCCCGGACTGGGGCACAAACCCGTGTCCCCTGCATCGGCAGGTGGACTCTCAACCACTGCGCCACCAGGGAAGCCCCGGTAGTCCTACTTTTAGTTTTTTAAGGAACCCCCGTACTGTTCTCCATAGTGACTGTATCAATTTACATTCCCACCAACAGTGCAGGAGGGTTCCCTTTTCTCCACATCCTCTCCAACATTTATTGTTTCTAGATTTTTTTAATGATGGCCATTCTGACTGGTGTGAGGTGATACCTCATTGTGGTTTTGATTTGCATTTCTCTAATAATTAGTGATGTTGAGCATCTTTTCTTGTGTTTGTTGGCAATCTATATGTCTTCTTTGGAGAAATGTTTATTTAGGTCTTCTGCACATTTTTGGATTGGGTTTTTGATATTGAGCTGCATAAGCTGCTTGTATATTTTGGAGATTAATCCTTTGTCAGTTGCTTCGTTTGCAAATATTTTCTCCCATTCTGAGGGCTGTCTTTTCATCTTGTTTATGGTTTCCTTTGCTGTGCAAAAGCTTATAAGTTTCATTAGGTCCCATTTCTTCCCATTACTCTAGGGGGTGCATCAAAAAGGATCTTGCTGTGATTTATGTCATAGAGTGTTCTGCCTATGTTTTCTTCTATGAGTTTTATAGTGTCTGGCCTTACATTTAGGTCTTTAATCCATTTTGAGTTTATTTTTCTGTATGGTGTTAGGAAGTGTTCTAATTTCATTATCGTACATGTAGCTGTCCAGTTTTCACAGCACCACTTATTGAAGAGGCTGTCTTTTCTCCACTGTATATTCTTGCCTCCTTGGTCAAAGATAAGGTGACCATATGTGTGTGGGTTTATCTCTGGGCTTTCTATCCTGTTCTGTCGATCTATATGTCTATTTTTGTGCCAGTACCATACTGTCTTGATTACTGTAGCTTTGCAGTCTAGTCTGAAGTCAGGGAACCTGATTCCTCTAGCTCCGTTTTGCTTTCTCAAGATTGCTTTGGCTATTCGGGGTCTTTTGTGTTTCCGTACAAATGGTAAAATTTCTCATTCTAGTTCTGTGAAAAATGCCACTTGTAATATGATAGGGATTGCACTGAATCTGTAGATTGCTTTGAGTAGTATAGTCATTTCCACAATATTGATTCTTCCAATCCAAAACATGGTATGTCTTTCCATCAGTTTGTATCGTCTTTGATTTCTTTCATCAGTGTCTTAGAGTTTTCTGCATACAGGTCTTTTGTCTCCTTAGTTAAGTTTATTCCTAGGTATTTTATTCTTTTTGTTGCACTTTTGAGTGTTTCCTTAATTTCTCTTTCTGATTTTTCATTGTCAGTGTATAGGAATGCAAGAGGTTTCTATGCATTAATTTTGTATCCTGCTACTTTACCAAATTCATTGCTTAGCTGTAATAGTTTTCTGGTGGCATCTTTAGGATTTTCTCTATATAGTATCACATCACCTGCAAACAGTGACAGTTTTACTTCTTCTTTTCCAATTTGGATTCCTTTTATTTCTTTTTCTTTGATTGCCATGGCTAAAACTTCCAAAACTATGTTGAATAATAGTGGTGAGAGTGCGTACCCTTGTCTTGTTCCTGATCTTAGAGGAAAAGCTTTCAGATTTTCACCATTGAGAATGATATTGGCTATGTGTTTGTCATATACGGCTTTTATTATGTTGAGGTAGGTTCCCTCTATGCCCACTTTCTGGAGAGTTTTTAATCATAAATGTGTGTTGAATTTTGTCAAAAGCTTTTTCTACATCTATTGAGATGATCATATGGTTTTTATCCTTCAATTTGTTAATATGGTATAAATATGCTACTCCCCAGGGTGCATATGAGGATTAAACATACACACATTCCCACACATATCACAGGACAGTTGTATACTAGGTGCAACATAACTGTTTTCTATTACGGGTATTATTTTTATTAAACCATACAGGTTCTACCTTAGGATGATCCACTGGCTCTCACTTTATCCTCTTCTCCCATTACCAGAACCTTACTGCAAGCTTTCATCATCTCCTACTTAAATGCACATGTCTTATTTTTTCATGCTTTACCACAACATAATGATGGATCAACTTGTTTGCTTCCCCTTCTAGATAATGAGCACTGGGAGTAAAAAGCTATCTTTCACTCATTTTCATATCCTCAAAGTCTAGTATTGGGTTTAACACATGGTGTCTACTCAATAAATATTTACTGAAAGGAAGGAAGAAGCGAGGAAAGAAGGGTGGAAAGGAGACAAGAAAAGAGAAAGAATGGAAGGAAAAAGAAAGGAAAGAGGAAGGAATGGAGGGAGGGAGAGAATAAAAAAGTAGATGGAAGGGGAAAGAAAGGAAAGTGAAAAAGTGAGAGACAAAGAAGAAGCATGAGCTGGGTTTCTTTTCAACAGCTTTTCTCTCTTGAGTCCCCCTTTCACACCACTAGGAGAGTTACCATCTTAAAGCAAAATGTTCATGTTAAAACATATGTTAAGAGGGCTTCCCTGGTGACGCAGTGTTTGAGAGTCCACCTGCCGATGTGGGGGACACGTGTTCGTGCCCCGGTCCGGGAAGATCCCACATGCCGCGGAGCAGCTAGGCCCATGAGCCATGGCCGCTGAGCCTGTACGTCTGGAGCCTGTGCTCCACAATGGGAGAGGCCCATGTACCACAAAAAAAAAAAAAAAAAAATGTTAAGAAACTTGATTGACTCCCTATTAGGATAAAGGACAAATTCATAGCATGGAATTTCTGTTTTCTAATTATCTTTCCAAATTCAAGTTCTACTACCACATCCTTACCCATTTATCCCATTCTCTAGCCACCCTATATTTCTTACCATTCCCTAAACCAATCAGAAACTTCCACCATTCAATTCTATTCCCTTTCCCTGTATGGTTCATCCTCTTCTTTGCCTGGCAAACTTGTACTTATCATCCTCTAAATCCCAGATCAAATATTTTCTCTGCTGTGAGGCTTTTTTAGATTCCCTTAAATTTACATTTCTTTCCACAGAATTTTGTCTGTCCCTCTACTGTAACACTTATCTGGTCGATTAGTTTGTTTTTTAATATATTGACACATATAGTCTGCTGCTTCTTGAGATCAAAGATTGTGTCTTGCTCATTTCCCCAACTTCTGACACATAGAGAGCTCTACATGGCTAATTTCTTGAATGAACAAATGAATGATGAATGAAGGCATTGACTTTTTCCATTTTGTTTCTATATAGAGAAGTGGTTCCCAAATCTGTTTATGGATAAATGTGATGCTGAATCCAAAGGAATCACTGGATAAGTGAATTAAAGGTTTTAATCATCAGAGATTCTGAATCAATAGGTCTCATGTATAGCCCAGTAATCTCTATTTTAACAAGTTCCACCGGTAAGACTGCTTGTGCACCTTTTTCCCTGCACAGATATGTCCAGCTAAAGGGGTGGGAGCTGAAATCTAGCTCAGGCTCCTTTCTGGAAGCCAATTTTGTGTGCACTAGGAAAAAGGAGCACAGCTTTGAAGATACAATAAAGCATTGTGGACACTAGTTTGGTCCTTCTCAGAGGATACTGAACTTAATTAGAAATAATTAAGAGGATACTGAATTTAATTATAAATAAAGAGGAATTTATTGATAATCAAAGATATTAACCTGTAAAAGTATACAAAGGCGAGTTGTGGAGATTTAAAAAAGATAACTAAGCAGTCTTCATTTGAGGATGTTTTAAAACAACTGCTTGAAGATAGGGTTTAAAAAAGATATCCTTATACATCTGGCTTCCAATATACAACTGAATTTTAATTACAATAAATAATTATATGCAATCTTTTACTTAACAAATTCAGATAAAATACAGTTGTATTAGAACCCCAGAACTCGAATTATTATAATGATTTTGAGTTTCAAAATGAAGGTAATATGAGAATCTGTTTAAACATTAACAAAGATAAATTAATCTTCTAGGCTTCAAGTCAATTTCTCAAGTGGTGTTTTCCTCTATACTTAGTTTAAATGGTTAATCACATTATTACTCTGGACTTATAACATAAAATCCAAGAAATGCTTTTAAGAGCTTCATGTATTTCGATACTTTTTGAATACGTGAATACATTAGGTACTTTCATACGCCAGTGTTTTATATGTGTTACTCACTTCACCTGGCCAGGCCATCCGTTCTCTCTTCACCTGACAACATTTTGGACATCCTTCAAACCCAGCTTAAATATGCAGTTATATTTTAAAATCTGTGTGTGATCGGCTCATTGCTATTATTTAATGAGATAAAAGCAAATCTGTGAGAGGAAGGAAGCAGGGAGAGAGAGAGAGAGAGAGACTCTAAAGTTTAAGATCCTAAATGCCCAGATCAATGACTTTTACCATGCTGACATATATTTTGCTGAAAAGAAAACACAGAGTCATAGAAATGAACACATAGCTGAACTGGACAGTACAGTTGCAAGTTCAATATGCTATGGTGGGAAGCCAGGCTTTGTAGCCAGACCTTCTATAGTAATAGAATCTAGGGTCTGACTTTTATTGTGAGAACTCAAGCAACTCACATAATATCTCTCTATTTCAGTTTCTTTAAATTGAAAATAGTATTAATATGAACCTCATTTTATGTTGTCAGAGCATTACATTAGACAATAAATATGAAGGAATAGCCTATATCATACTGGATACAAATGGTTAAGAAATAGTCACTGGGAGATATTGAATGATGTTGACCAGGAAGTGTCAAGGTATCCAGCTTTTTCCTAAATTAGGGGCAATCTATTTTCAGCTCAGACTTCAATAATGAAGTTAATATTCCCACCAAAAAAGCAATATCCCAAGGCAAGGCATAATGCAGACTGCTTATCAAGTAGAATACACAGAGCACTTATGTCAAGACAGTTCTATGTGGAACAAGCAGAAAAAGGCCATTTCTGAATAATTAATGCCAGATACACAGAGCAGGATAAGGAAAGAAAATTTTTCTCTACGATAAAATGAATAAACTTTCTAAAATGAACTTTGAGAAAAGACAGAAGCTAAGACTTAGAGCTTTTTGGTAAACAAGTTTTATAACAAAACATGACTATCCCAGTATATGTGGTCAACAATTATTCAACCCGCATTTGCTGAACTCCAATTGGTGCAAGATTCTGCTATAGTAATGGGAAAGATACCCAAGAAACTTGTGGTTGAGACCAGCCCAGGATACATAGCAAAGGATTGGCATAACCTGAACAACAAGAGCAAAATAAAAATATAAACCAGACTGAATAAAGTCTACCTTCTTAATAGAAACAAATACAACTACTTCAGTGAGGCATAGCTTGTCTTGTGATGTAAGGGAACTTGAAATTAACATTGGGACAGTTTCTTATATATAGTGTGCTTTTTGATTGTCTGGTTATGATCTCACTAGTGTTGGTACAGTCCTCAATTCTTTTTTTTCCTTTTTCAAAAAAATCAAAGCATAAAAGTCTCACTAATTATTGCTATATATTGCTTTCTGGACTAAACTTTTACTACTTATCCATTGCAGTAACATTTCTGATGTCCAGAATAGGCATACCAGCTAAGGAATGTACAATTAGAGAATATAGTTTGGGAAAGAAATTGCACAGTAGCACATCTCTAAAGGTCTTTAAGGAAATTTGAGGAATAATTTAAATTACCAAGGAATATTAATTAAGCTCATTCATTCACATTCTTCTATTCTTCTGTTGTTGTAGATCATATATATTGCCCAAATTCTCAAGTTCCTTAGGTTGAGATAAAAAAATGCTTTGACACTTAGTGTTTATAATAGGCTGTATAAAATTGACTAAAGATTGAAAAAGTTCCTGCTAGAATCTAGGTACAAAAAAAGTGGGAAGGGCTTCCCTGGTGGCACAGTAGTTGAGAGTCCGCCTGCCGATGCAGGGGACACGGGTTCGTGCCCCGGTCCGGGAAGATCCCACATGCCGTGGAGCAGCTGGGCCCGTGAGCCATGGCCGGTGAGCCTGCGGGTCCGGAGCCTGTGCTCCGCAATGGGAGAGGCCACAGCAGTGAGAGGCCCGTGTACCGCAACAACAACAACAACAAAAAGTGGGAAAGAAAACAATTTGGAAGTTGCCGGTAGCATGCCCAAACTCATTCTAGAACACCATGACCCAGGGCATTGAAATACAGAAATTTTTTAGGCAGTTTCTGTTTTTAAAAAATCACCAGCCTGTTTGGTTTGAAGCAGTTGCTACTCCAACTTTACTTCATACAAATAAATAGCACAGAAAAACTGAAGATTGCAAAGTAGATTAGAAGAAGCCTCAAATGACTTTTAATGGAATATTATGTGCCCAAAACACAAGGGTTTAAATTAGTAGCTTAAAATGTTCCATTTACCACATACCACAGGAAGTAAGAGTCTTTTTTTGGTTCCTCTTCAACTACATTCCTCCAAATCCTTGACCAGCTGAACTCTTTGTTCCAGGTCATCAAACCCCTTAATAACTTAAATTCCCAAATTTAGATTTAGAAAGGATATGGCTGGCTACATTTTTGCCATCAGTTCATTTAGCAGAAAAAATAATGCTGCACGTACACATTTACGTGTACACACAAGCACACACACCAATCATGCACATGCACAATTCCTTCAGAAGCTTAGAGTGACTCTGTAGTGTCACAAGGGTAAGTATAAAGTGAATTTTAATTGTAAACCAACATCTGGCAACTATGCCAAAGTCTGATTTAACTTTCAAAGTTTAAATTCTTTATAGTCTCTCCCGTGTGATGCCAAATTGTCTCAGTTCCCCTCAGATCTCTGGCTGACATGTGGCCCTACACCTCTACCGGCTTTAGGTAAAATTACATAGGCCAGCCTTACTCAATGCAATCTCTAAAGAAAAATCAGTTATATAAGATGTGAATTGTCATAGGGGGAAAAAGAGCCTCATGGTCAAACTGGGCAATGTTCATTTAAATAAAGCTAAATGGGTTTTCTTTTTTTACTTGCTAATTGGTGGGGTTTCTCACAAATGTTAAAGAGCATTGTTCATAAAATGTTAATGTGCATTGTGAATTGGGAAATGGGTGAAGAGTCAATGCTAAATGTAGTATATAGCATTTTCCAAAGTTATTTGAACATCTCCAATTAAAGGAGTGGTGTTATAAGGCAGATGTGGTTGGAAATGCTAAATTCTTTGCATTCAGGACACCCCATCTTTCCTTTTCAGGGTTCTTTAACCCACCCCTTCATCCTCAATCATCATTCCTCCCACAGCTCCAACAGGTCCCCTGCACCCTCATGCTACTTTTAACCCTCCTGTTAGTAAAGGCCAATTTTCCTCCAAATGTTGGCAATTACTTAACTTATTCCTCTGGAGATTTTTCTTTATTTATAACAGCAAAACCTATAATTTTTTGTTGTTTTGCCATGTTAGGTAAGGGATATGCCCGATATATTTTTATTTTATTTTATTTTATTTTTTTGTTTATTTTTTTGTTTTTTTGTTCTTTCTTGCGGTACGCGGGCCTCTCGCTGCTGTGGCCTCTCCCACTGCGGAGCACAGGCTCCGGACGTGCAGGCTCAGCTGCCATGGCTCACGGGCCCAGCCGCTCTGAGGCATGTGGGATCCTCCCGGACCAGGGCACGAACCCGCGTCCCCTGCATCAGCAGGCAGACTCTCAACCACTGAGCCACCAGGGAAGCCCCCTATATTTTTAAATTAAAATTTTTCATAGTACAATATCTGATTACAAGGGAATATATCATATATATGTTAAATACATTAATAAAAGAATGTCTATTAATCTACCACACAAACTAAGAAAAATAGCATAATAAACACATTAACACTTACCTAAGTGTTCCACTCCTCTCTAATCCTCATGCCACCAGAGGTAACCACTACATGAATTTTTGGATGCATTTTCTCTTGATTTTAAAATTGTTAATAGTTTTTCAAATATGTATCTATCCCTTAATAATGTACTTATTAAATAAGTACATTAAATAATGAACATTTTTTAAATGTAATAATCCTTTACTTTTGCTTGTTATTGAGATATATAAAAGTAGATTTATACCACATGAAATCTTCAATGACTTGAATTTTTCACTAAAGATACAGCCATGCTGTGTGTGGTAGGAATTCATTCTTTTTCACTGCTACTTAATATTCCATTGTATGAATATACCACAATTTATTTTCCTGTCAATGAATATTTTGGATGTTTCTAGTATTTTGTTAGTACAAACAATAATAATACTATGAATATTCTTGCACATTTACAAGGTTTTCCTTAGGGTATATAATTAACCTTATTAATTCACATGAATATAATAAGTCATATTATATGAGACTGTTAAACTTTAAGTATAAAGCCATGTTGCTCACCAAAGTAGACTGTACAAATTGATATCGCCACTAACAATATACATTAGAGTTCTTATTATTCCTACTCATCTATAATGATTGAAGCTATTTTATTAAGTGGATATGTTTAGAATTATTATAAATTCTAGTAAATTAAAACCTATTATCATTACATATTGACCTTCTCTATGCAAAGAATAATTTTTGTCAGAGATGCATTTTTCTGATATTAATATAGATATCCTTACTTTTTTTTTAAAAGATATCCTTTTTTTTTGGTTAACATGCCTGCCATATTTTTTTCCAGTCTTACTTTTCTTTTTTTTCCCCTTTGTCCTTGCACATTTTGGGGGTTGACTTCTGTTTGGGTTCTATGAGGCTGAGAATGTTTTTTGTTTGTTTGTTTTGTTTTTTGTGTTTTTTTTAGAAGATGTTGGAGGTAGGAGTTTATTAATTAATTTATTTATTTTTGTTGTGTTGGGCCTTTGTTTCTGTGTGAGGGCTTTCTCTAGTTGTGGGAAGCGGGGGCCACTCTTCATCGTGGTGCGCAGGACTCTCACTATCGTGGCCTCTCTTGTTGCGGAGCACAGGCTTCAGACGTGCAGGCTCAGTAGTTGTGGTTCACGGGCCCAGTTGCTCCGCGGCATATGAGATCCTTCCAGACCAGGGCTCAAACCCATGTCCCCTGCACTAGCAGGCAGACTCTCAACCACTGCACCACCAGGGAAGCCCTCCAGTCTTACTTTTGGTCCATACATTTCTAGGTCTTCAAAAATAACATATAAAATATTTCTATTGTTTATTTGTCAAACATTCCATTTACATTTACTGTGATCATCGATATATTTGGTTTGTTATATTTGGATGTCTTATTATATTCATATGCTTCTATTACTCCTCTATTTTATTTTTGTTGAATGATTTTTGCTGTTACACACTTTTTCTTCTATGGTTACCTTAAAAATTATATGATGTATACTTACCTTTAAAAATGCTAAAGTTACTCAGTATCTTAAGCCCTCAAATAATAGAGGGCTAGAACTCTAGAATCTTGCTACCTAAAGTGTTGTCTATGGACCATCACCACTGGCCTTATTTGGGAGTTTGTTTGAAATGCCCATTCTCACATCCCACCCTAGAACTACTATTGTAGCTATTCTGTAGAAAAAGGATGGACCACCTAAAATTTGGTTCAGATGTCAAGTATGATAACATCATACATACACACACACACAAAGAGGTATGTTTATAAATGTTTATTTTTTTCTTAAGTTTTAAAAAGTTTTAAAAAACTTAAAAATGCTTATTACTTATATAATGAGGCTTGCTGGGGACAGTAGGGTGTGTCTCAAGCAGGGATGAAATGGCGAAAAAGAGACAAGAAAGGAGACTTTTGTAGAGGTTTATGGTTGGGGTGGCCACAATTGGCACTGTGAGCTGGCTATCTAGACTACAACTACAACCACTGGGATTGTTTCTTCTCTTGTTTTGGCTTATTAACTGGATCTGCTTCCTGCAGGTGAGCTTTTACTTTGACCTGTGCCATTTTGTCCTATGATTACTGAGTCCAGCAGGCCTCTGTTACAGACTTAATCAATCTAATTCCAAAGTCATAATTAGCATATAGGGGGTGTGGCCAAGATGACAGAGTAGGAAGACCTTGAGCTCACCTCCTCCCACAGGCACACCAAAATTACAACTACCTGAAGAACAAATATTTATGAGAAAGACCAGAACACCAGCAGAAAAGATCTCCTACAACTAAAGATATAAAGAAGGAACCATAACGAGACAGGTAGGCGGGGTAAAAATGTGGTATAGTCAAGACCATTCACTCAGGTAGGTGACCCAGAAATGGGAGAAATATTACATTTTCAGAGGTTCTCCCCAAGGAACAAGGGGTCTAAGCCCCATATTGGGCTCCTCGGTCTGGAGGGCAGTGTCCTGCACCAGGAAGATTGAACCCACAAAACATTTGGCTTTGAAGGACAGTGGAGTTTACTTTTGGAAGAGGCAGAGGGCTGTGAGAAATAGAGATTCCACTCTTAAAGGGTGCACACAAAAATCTCAAATGCTCTGGGACCCAGGGCAGAAGCCAGTAATTTGAAAGGAGCCTGGGTCAGACCTACCTGATGATCTTGGAGAGCCTTTAAGAGAGGCAGGAGGCAACTGGTGTTCTCCCTTCAGACATAGACACTGGTAGCAGACATTTTTGGGAGCTTGTTCTACCACAAGGCCACTGGTACTGACAAGCACCACTTTAGAATCCTCCCAGTAGCTCATTAGCCCTGGGACCTGGCCCCACCCACCAGCCTGTCAGTACCAGTACTGGGATGCCTCAGTCCAAGTAACTAGCCAGGCAGGGACACAGCCCCACCCACCAGTAGGTCAACTGCCTTAAGGCCTCCTTAGCCCACAGCCACCCCATGAAATGGCCTTGTCTACCAGAACCTGGCCACACATACCAGTGCATCATCACTAGCTGTGGGGCCATCAGAGTCCTGCAGTCAGAGACCCTGGGACCTAGCTCCACCCACAAGCAGGATGATACCACCCCCAAGGACAACCCTGCTCCCCTCCATGAGCAGGCCAACATCAGCCTCAAGACAACTTGAACCCCACAGTCAGCCACCCCAATATCCAGCCCCAGCCACCACTGCAATAGTACCAGCATTGGAAAAACCTGGACCCAGCAGCCAGCAATGTCAAGAATTGGCCCCACCCGGCAGTAGGCAAACACTAAATCTGGGACTTCCAGCCCCACAACCACTAACCCCAGACCAAGCTCTGCCTACCAGTGGGCCAGCACTAGCTTCAGGATTGTACTGCACCCCCCGGGACTCTGCATCCAGCTGTCTCATGACCCAGCCCTGCCAACAAGCAGCCAACATACTCTGCACATGGCAGAGCCTGTCAACCAATTGGACCAGGGGCCAGCCACGGCTACCAGACCACCCACAGTAGTCAGCCACAGTAGTCAGCAACATGCTCTCAGGGTACCCCCTATGTGAGCTGCATGGGTCCTTTTTTTGTCATAAGAAAAGGACCCATGCAGCTCACATAGGGGGTACCCTGAGAGCATATTGTTCTGGTGACCAAAGGGGAGCACATTGCCAGGATGCACAGGATGTCTTTTACAAAAGACCACTTCTCCAAGGTCAGGAAAGGTAACCAATGTACAAAATACATAGAATAAAAACAGCAAATCAGACAAAATGAGGCAACAGAGCACTATGTTCCAAACAAAGGAACAAGATAAAACCACTAAAGAAGAAATAAGTGAAGTGGACATAAGCAACTTACCTAATAAAGACTTCAAGGTAATGATGGTGAAGATGTTCAAAGAATTTTGGAGAAGATTGGATAAACAGAGAAAGAAGTTAAAAGTTTTGAACAAATAATTGGAAAATATAAAGAATAACCAAATAGAAGTGAATAATACAGTAACTGAAATTTTTAAAATACACTAGAAGGAATCAACAGTAGACTAGATGATACAGAGGAACAGATCAGCAAACTGGAGGACAGAGGAGTAGACATCACTAAAGCTGAACAGAAAAAAGGATTAAAAAAATTGAGGACAGTTTTGTTTTGTTTTTGGTTTTTTTGGCCATAAATGCATGAGTTTATTTCTGGAAACTCAATTCCATTCCATTGATCTATATTTCTGTCATGCCAGTACCATACTGGTTTTTTTTTTGTTTGTTTTTTTAATAGATCTTTATTGGAGTATAATTGCTTCACAATACTGTGTTAGTTTCTGTTGTACAACAAAGCAAATCAGCCTTATGCATATATATGTCCCCATATCCCTTCCCTCTTGAACCTCCCTCCTATCCTCCCTATCCCACCCCTCTAGGTCATCACAAAGCACCAAGCTGATCTCCCTGTGCTATGCTGCAGCTTCCCACTAGCCATCCATTTTACATTTGGTAGTGTATATATGTCAATTCACAGGTGAATTCTACAAAATGTTTAGAGAAGCGTTATCACCTAACTATTCCAAAAATTATGGAGGAAGTAACTCATTCTATGAGGCCAGCATCACCTTCATACCAAAAGATAAAGACACCACATTAAAAGAAAATTACAGGCAAATGTCTATCATAAACACAGATGAAAAAATCCTCAACAAAATATTAGCAAACCAAATTCAATACATTAAGAGGATCATACCCTATGATCAAGTGGGATTTACTCCAGGGATGCAAGGATGGTACAATATCTGCAAATCAAATATTGTGACACACCACATTAACAAATTGAAGAATAAAAACCGTACATTAATTTATGATAAAAACTGTCAACAAAGTTGGTATAGAGGGAACATACCTCAACATAATAAAGGCCATATATGACAAGCCCACAGCTAACATCATACTCATGGTGAAAACCTGAAAGCATTTCCTCTAAGATCAGGAATAAGACAATGATGTCTGCTCTCCCCAATTTTGTTCAGCATAGTATTGGAAATACTTGCCTCAGCAATCAGACAAGAAAAATAAATTAAAGGAATTCAAATTGGAAATAAAGAAGTAAAACTGTCATTGTCTGCAGATGACATGACATCATATAGGACATACTACAGATGCCACTAACAACTGCTAGAACTCATCAATGAATTTGGTAAGGTTGCAGGATGCAAAATTAATATAGAGAAATATGTTGCATTTCTATATGCTAACAACAAGCTATATGAAAGAGAAATTAAGAAAGAATCCCACCAAAAAGAATAAAATACCCAGGAATAAATCTAACTAAGAAAGTAAAAAAACCTATACTTGGAAAACTATAAGAAACTGATTAAATAAATTGGATGTGACACAAACAGGTGGAAAGATATATTGTGTTTATATATTGGAGGAATTAGTATTGTTAAAGTGAGCATACTACACAAGGCAATCTACAGTTTAATGTAATTCCTATCAAAATACCAATGGCATTTTTCATAGTACTAGAAAAAGCAATTCTAATGTTTGTATGGAAACACAAAACACCCCAGACAGCTAAAACAATCTTATGAAAAAAGAACAAAGCTGGAGGTATCACACTCCCTGATTTCAAACTATACTACAAGACTACAGTAATCAAAACAGTATGTTACTGCCATAAAAATAGACACATAGATCAATGAAACAGAATAGAGAGTCCAGAAATGAATGCACACTTATATGGGCAATCAATCTATGACAAAGGATATACAAAGAATATGCAATAGTGAAAAGGCAGCCTCTTCAATAAATGGTATTGGGAAAACTGGACAGCTACTTGCAAAAGAATCAAACTGGACTACTCTCTCACACCATGCAGAGAGATAAATTCAAAATGTATTAAAGACTTAAATGAAAGACCTGAAGCCGTAAACTTCTGGAAGAAAACAGAGGCAATAAGCTCTTTGACATCAGTCCTAGTAATATTTATTTGGATATGTCTCTCCAGGCAAGGGAAACAGAAGCAACAATAAACAAATTAAAAAGCATTTGCACAGTGAAGAAAACTATCAACAAAGCAAAAATCCAGCTAATGAATGGGAGAAGATATTTGCAAACAATATATCTAATAAGGGATTATATCCAATATATACACAGAATTCATACAACTTAACATCAAAAAAACCCCACACAATTAAAAAATGAGCAGAGGATCTGAAGAGACATTTTTCCAAAGAAGACATACAGATAGCCAACAGGCATATGCAAAGTTGCTCAACGTCACTATTATCACAGAAATGCAAATCACAACCACAATAAAATATCACCTGCCACCTGTCAGAATGGCTGTTATCAAAAAGAGAACAGGGCTTCCCTGGTGGCGCAGTGGTTGAGAGTCCGCCTGCCGATGCAGGGGACACGGGTTCGTGCCCCGGTCCAGGAAGATCCCACATGTTGCAGAGCGGCTGGGCCCATGAGCCATGGCCACTGAGCCTGCATGTCTGGAGCCCATGCTCCGCAGCGGGAGAGGCCACAGCAGTGAGAGACCCGCGTACCACCAAAAAAAAAAAAAAAAGAGAACAAATAACAGATGTTGGAGAGGATGAGAAGAAAGGGACCCTTGTGCACTGTCAGTAGAAATGTAAATGGGTGTAGCCACTATGGAAAACAATATGGAGGTTCCTGAAAAAATTAAAAGCACAACCACCATATGATCCACCAATCCCACTTTGGGGTATTTATCTGAAGAAAACGAAAACACTACTTCAAGATATATGCACTCCTATGTTCACTGCAGTTCACTTGGCTATTGGCTTTTCACAATAGCCAAGATATGGAAACATCCTAAGTGCCCACTGATAGATGAATGGATAAAGAAGAATATATATATATATATATATATATATATATATATATATATATATATATATATATATATATGCCATAAAAAGGAATGAAATCTTGTCATTTGCAACAACAAGGATGGACCAAGATTTTATGTGGAGTCTAAAAAAGAAAACTAATAACAAACATAACTAAACAAAAATAGAGTCAGAGATACAGAGAACAAACAGGAGGTTACTGGGGGTTGGGGGGAGAAAGAAACAGATGAGGGAGATTAAGACGTACAAACTTCCAGTTGCAAAATAAATGAGTCAGGGATATGAAATGTACAGTGGGGGGAATATAGTCAGTAACTATGTAGTATCTTTGTATGGTGACATGCCATAACTTATCGGGGCGATCAGTATGAAATGTACAGAAACATTCAATCACTCTGTTGTACAGCAGGAACTAACATAGTGTTGCAGGTCAATTATACTTTAAAAACAAATAAACTCATAGAAATAATAATCAGATTTGTAGTTACCAGAGATGGAGGCTGGGGGAGTGGGAATTGAATGAAGGCAGTCAGAAGGTACAAACTTCCAGTGATAAGATTAATAAGTACTAGGGATGTAACGTACAACATGATAAATATAACACTGATGTATGTTATATATGAAGGATGTTAAAGAAGTAATCGTAAGAGTTCTCATCACAAGGAAGTTTTTTTTTCTATTTCTTTTATTTTGTATCTATATGAGTCGGTGGATATTCACTAAACTTATCATGATAATCATTTCATGATGTATTAAGTCAAATCATTATGCTGTATGCCTTTTAAACTTATACAGCATTATATGTCAATTATATTTCAACAAAACTGGAAGAAAAAAAATAAAAATTATAATTGGCATTTAGAGCCAGGCATATGGTATTGGGGCCCTCATTAAAGTGGACCTGGCTCCTGTTTTGTGACTCAGACCTTCCTGTGTTTCTCAAATTGAATCATTTGTCTTGATGCTACCATAAGCCAATGACTCTTACCCTCGGACCATTGGCTGTATGCGTCAACCAGGTGGTACCTCCATTCTATAGAGCACTCAGGGGAATCACTGAGACCTTGGGCAATATACTGGTCCATCGTGTGGTTTCATGAGTAGAAGAGCAATTACTATGTGGCATGCTGAGTTCACTATGACCCTACAAAGATCCAGACTATGGCACTCCTGGTGCACAGTAAAGGGCTAACTCAATCATTGCCATGAGAAAGCCCTTTAACTCTGACAGCATAAACTTGTTAATATAAGCAGGGTAGGGAGAACCTCAACCTCTAAAATAATCCAATAACCACTCAGAAGCAAGTAAAGAGGAAATCATGAAAGAAAGAGAAAGAAATGGAGGGAGGAAAGGAGGGAGGGAGAGAGAGAAAGAGAGAAAGAAAGAAAGAGAAAGAAATGGAGGGAGGAAAGGAGGGAGGGAGAGAGAGAAAGAGAGAAAGAAAGAAAAAGAAAGAAAGAGAGAGAGAGAGA
>RJWK010050052.1:0-16408 GCA_004363435.1 Platanista minor | reverse complement strand
AAAAAAAAAAAAAAAAAAAAAAAAAAAGTATGTTTCAGGCCACTGTTACGCGCGCCCGAGCTTTCTCCTCGCAGCGAGCTCTCCCGCCGAGGGCGAGGGCCGCGCTTTCTCGGGGCACCCAGTCGCACAGTCTGGCGCATGCGCACGGGAGCCGGGCGGATGGTCGTGGGGTCCCTCCTGGGTGGGTCAAAGGCGAGACAGAGCCTTGCAACCCAAGACGAGGGAGGTGTCCTCAAAGATGTTCCCCCCAATAAAAGCCAAAGCGGGGCGGGGCGGGGCGGGACGGGGAGGGGGCGTAGACGCGGGCCCTGGAGCCCCGTCCCTAACCTGCCGCGGAGGGGCCGCCAGTCTCCCCAGCCCCTCTCTAACTCCCCGCCCTTACCCGGCTCCCGGAGGCCTCCCGGGGCCGCCCCTGCCCCTCGCCCTCCAGGGCGTGTAGGCCAAGCCCCAGCCTCGTCCCCCGGAGCAGCCTCCCTCCTCCGACGGGCCCGCCCCGCAGCTGCTCCCTCTCCGCACCCCACCTGCGCCCCAGTCGCCGACCCCCGGAGGAAGCGCGACCCTCCCCAGCCCGCCGCGGGGACCGGGCGGAGACCAGACTTGGAGGCTGGGGGCGGGGTATCCTAGCGTCCGGCCCCGCCCCCCCGCCCATCCCTCCGGCTCTTCGCGGAGCGCGCACCCGGCAGAGCCCCGGAGGCTCCTGGGGCGCAAGGGCTGGGATCGCTGCGGGCGCCGGGGCGGGTCGGAGCTGCGGAGAACCCTCGCCCGAGGCGCCAAATGACACTGGTCCCGCTGGAGAGGCAGGTGCGCCCCTCACCGCGAGCTCTCGGCTGCTTCACCCACAGCGCCTCTTCCCCAGCCGGCTGGACACACGCCCTGCCCAGTGGTCACTGCTGCGTCCACGTTCTGGGGTCAGACGTGCCCCGGAATGCCCCACCCCCCTCCCCAACAGTCACCTAGTCCCCGGCGGCGTCTCCCAAATCCCGCGTCCCCGCAGTCCGCGTTCACGTAACCATCCCTCTTGCCTCACAGCCTGCACGACGCCCTGCGCACCCGGCGCGGCCCCAGCCCCTCCCCGCACACCGCACGCCCAGAGGCTGCATCTTGCCCTCGGCTCGCCCAGCCTGGGGCCCACTCCCCAGCCTGACTCGCGTCCGCGTCTGCCCCCACGGCCCACTGTGTCCTGTCGTAGTGGCGCCCAGAGAAACGTAGAAAAAGTATGTTTAAACGTGCACACGAAGAGTTTTAGAAAAAAAGAGTCAATCGCCTCAAAGTAATAAGCAGCCGTTTAAAATAGCATTAAAATCATCAGAATCTTATTGGAAGCTGTACTCATGAAGGTTCTGCGGGAACTGACAGCTCTTCGCTTTTTGGCTGGAAGAGGGTGAATGTGGGAACCTGTTGCTGGGGGCTGGCGAGGTGCGCGCGCACAGCTGCCCCGAGAGGTGCAGATGCCGCCGAGGCCCAGGCGCTGCTGCCAGGACCCATCTCCCAGCCCTGCCTGCCGAGCTGCCTCCCCTTCCTCTGGTGGCCCAAGCTGGACACCCAAACCCTGGCCTCTGCTCGACTTCCAGGGGCAGAGACCACCACCCAAGGACAAGCCCTTCAGCCCTCCTCAGAGCAGAGCCCAGCTCGCAGCTGCAGCCCGCCCCCCTACCCGAGTTGTCGTTCCTGTAAGCTAGAAACCCCCCTAACTGCCAAACACGTCAGAACGCAGCAACTCTGAGGCATCGACCATTTCTTTGTTCCTTCATGAATAAACTCAGGGGGTGTCCCCCACCCTCCTTCCAAGAACCCTCTGCAGTCGGGCTTCCCCCCCAGGGCTCACTTCGTCAAGGTGAGTTCCTGTCTCCAGATGGCCATGATCAGAGCTCCCCTCGCTTGGCCCGCAGCCTGGTGACAGTCGATCCTTTCCCGGAAACTCTCCTCCCCTCCTCAGCTCTGACCACCCCCCCCCATCCCCCCCAGGGTCCTCACCCAGCCTCTCCTTATGCCCACTGTGCGCACGCTGCGGCCTCTGCCGCTGCAGCCCTTCTGGCCTTTCCATGGAAATCCTCAACAAGACTTCCAGAAGACTTCTCATTAGAAGCCTTGGAGAACACAAGCCAGTGGGAGGACATATTTGAAGTCCTGAAGAAAAAGAAAGACCTGTCAACCAAGAATTCTATATCCAGTAAAACTATCTTTCAGAAATGAAGGAGGAAGTAAGATGTTTCCAGATAAGTAAAAGTTCAGGGAGTTCATTTCCTGCCCTACTGGAAATGCTAAAGAGTCCTTGGGGCTGAATGAAAACACATTAGACAGTAACTCAAAACCATGAGAAAGTACAGAATACAGTAAAGGTTACTGCATGGGAGAAGCTAAAAGCTGGTGTTCTTGCAGTTTTGGTTTGTAACGCCTCTATTTTTTTCCGTATGATTTAAAAGGCAAATGCATGAAACAACAGTCATAAATCTATGTTAATGGATACACAATAGATGAAGATGAATCTGTGACAACAACAGGGGAGGGATGTAGGAGCAGAGTGTTTACTACTGAAACCAAACTGGTATTTATTCAAACTAGGGTTTTATACGTTTACGATTTTAATTGTAACTCCCAAGGAAACCAGTAAGAAAAGACTGGGGAAAAAAATACAGAAAAGGAAAGAAGGGCATCAAAATAGTACACCACCAAAAATCAACTAAATACCCAAAAAGGCAATAATAGAAGAACGGAGGAACAAAAGCCATATAATAAGACATATAAGAAAACAAATAGCTATGGTAGAAGTAAATCCTTTCTTTTCAGTATTCACTCTATTTTTTAAAAAAATTTATTTATTTATTTGGGCTGTGCTGGGTCTTAGTTGCGACACGAAGGATCTCCATTGTGGTATGCTAACTCTTAGTTGCGGCATGCATGTGGGATCTAGTTCCCCGACCAGGGATCTGAACCCAGGCTCCCTACGTTAGGACTGAAGAGTCTTACCCACTGGACCACCAGGGAAGTCCCTCAGTATTCACTTTAAATGTAAATGGAGGGCTTCCCTGGTGGTGCAGTCATTAAGGATCTGCCTGCCAATGCAGGGCACACGGGTTCGAGCACTGGTCCGGGAAGATCCCACATGCCACGGAGCAACTAAACCCGTGCACCACAACTATTGAGGCTGCGCTCTAGAGCCCATGACCCACAGCTACTGAAGCCCGTGTGCCACAACTACTGAAGCCCATGCACCTAGAGCCCGTGATCCACAGGCACAGAAGCCACCGCAACGAGAAGCCCACGCACCGCAACGGAGAGTAGCCCCCGCTCACCGCAACTAGAAAAGCCTGCACGCAGCAACAAAGACCCAACGCAGCCAAAAATAAATAAATATGTAAATAAAATATATATTTTAAAAACTTTAAATGGGTTAAACTCTCCAATTAAAAGACAGAGATTGGCAAAGGTGATCCATCTTTGTACACATGCTGTGTACTAGAACCTCACTTTACATACAAAGACACAAAGAGGTTGAAAGTAAAAGGATGGAATAAGACATTCCATGCAAATAGGAATCAAAGAAAGCTGGGGTGGCTATGTTATTATCACACAAAATAGGCTTGAGGAGAGTTATTTTTCTTGAGATCATGTATGTAATGGGTTGTACCTGCCTGGATCATATAAAGGGCGAGACTTCTGTCTTTGCAGAGTCTCTTAATGCTCATATAGTAATAAAACTGTTGCAACCCTTTCTACCCTTGTGGAAGGACTCACTGGGTTTTGGGATTTTTTTAATAAACTTATTTTATTTATTTATTTTTGGCTGCAGTGGGTCTTTGTTGCAGTGCGCAGCTTCTCATTGTAGTGGCTTATCTTGTTGCGGAGCACGGGCTCTAGGCACGTGGGCTTCAGTAGTTGTGACTTGTGGGCTCAGTAGTTGTGGCTCACAGGCTTAGTTGCTCCGCGGCATGTGGGATCTTCCTGGACCAGGGCTCAAACCTGTGTCCCCTGCATTGGGAGGCAGATTCTTAACCACTGCACCACCAGGGAAGTCCAACCCACTGGGTTTTAATTGTTTGTCCACCAGCTCCATCTCCTTCCTGTCTTGGCGTGAGACCCAGCCTGCCACTCTGGCCCCAAGACCATCTCCTTCCCTTTAACCTGCTCCGATTTTTCTTTCTGAATAAACCTTTTATGTCCTAGATAATTTACTTTTTTTTTTTTTTTAATGTTTATGCCTCTCTTCTCTGCCTTGGGCAGGGATCTGTGTCTGTTTTGTTCACTGAGGGAGTGATACCCAGAACGCACTACAGAAGCACTGGCAAATAGAGGCAGCTCAAACTTACCACGTGCCAACGCCAGCTCCTGCTACTACATTTCCCTCCCAGCCCATGGAGCCCCACCCTCCAGACACTGAGGAACGTTGGTCTATTTGACTCGTACCCCCGTATCTAAGCCAGGACACCCCATGGCCCCACCTGCCTGCCACACCCTCTCACCTGTCCATCCTGTTAGAACCAGACTCACACGTTGCTGGGATCACACTCCTCTAAATGGCAGCCCCTTCCACACTTCCCATTTGCTCTCCTGGCCTCCTCCTCGCACTGGCACTGGGCACCCCATTATAAGTTACATATTCAGCTGTTTGTGGTCTGTATTCCCCATGCAAAGGTCAGCTCCAGGTAGGGTGACCGATGGCCCTGTTTGCCTGGGGTTTAGGGCTGAAAATCCTGACCTGAGAAGCCCCTCAGTTCGGGGCAGACCCAGGCATTTCCCCAGCTCCGGGGCCAGTGCTGTTTGTTATTAGAGCTGGGACAGGGTGGTACCCAGTGGGTGCTCAGTACCTGCTTAAGGAATGAATGAGTGAATGAATGAGGTACACAGATGTCCAAAGGCTCATCCCAGTTAAGCTGTGAGCCCTGGCGGGGGTGACCCTAGTCATCCCTCATCCGGGGCCTGAGTGCATCAGCACGTTTCTCCTGGGCAGGGGTGAGGATGGGGTTTCCTGCTTGGCGGGGTGGGGGTGGGTCTGGGCCAGTCTTACTTGGTCCATGGCCAAGGCAGTGGGCCTGCTGGGCCATGGGGCTCTGGGTTTGGTTCTAGATCCTGATGTGGAGGCGGGATGTAAGGTCCAGCTCAGAACCAGGTGCTGAGTGCCACCACCACTTGGTGGCAGCACACACTGGACAGTGGGGCAGCTGGGACCAGAGCGTGTCCCTCCCCTCCCAATCCCCTGTAGCCCTGCACATCCTTAGTCCTGGAGAGGAGCACGGCCGTTGCCTCTGTGTGGGCCTCTGTTTCCGCCATCTGGGGTGGCCAGGGCTGCTGAGAAGTCTTGGGGGAGCCTGCATCTGGTCAGTTCCCGGCAACCCCGGCCAGCAAATCTGCCATCCTACCTCCAGGCGGCAAGGATTCCTGGGGTGGCCCTGGGTCCCGGCTGGGGTCTCTGTGCATGGACCAGGGGACCCCTGGATGGTCCAGGCATGGGAAGCAGGAACTTATGGCACGGGGAGAGGCGGCCCCAGCCAGAGCTGGGACCTTGGTCCCCCACCTTCCCGTGGGCCTTGATGAGAAGGGACACCTGGGGCATACGGGGGTCTCCAGAGGGCCACAAGGAGTACTCGCATGAGCCCAAAGCCCCAGCCCTTGGGCAGGGGACAGGGCCTGGCTGGGGTAGGGGAGTGGAAGCCTGGGGCTCAAGGAGTGGTGCAGCCCCTGTCAATCGTCAGGGGGTGGGCCTGCAGGCTGAGTGGGTGCGGGGCGGCCCTGACCCACCCATGGGCGCCACTCTCCCCCACTCACGGGGGCGGCCATAGGGCTGTTGGCGTTCCTAGCCTGGGGATGTCCTCCGATACAGGCGGGGCTGTACGTGGCGAGGGCGGCAGGCTCCACCCGTGTCTGTGGCTCCACCCTCGCCCCAGCTGCAGTCCTGCTCCATCCCGTTTTAGGAGGTATACCCAGGCCCGTGGTCCTCCCATCCCCACCCTAAGGGCCACCTTGCCCTGCAGACCCCATCTCTGTCCTCAAGGAAAGAGGCGAGCCAGGTGGACAAGTGTTTACTGAGTGAGGGGCCATGCTGCCTTTGCCTGCCCCCCTAGTCGGCTGGGGGCAGCAGGCCCCACTGAGGGAGGGGTAGGAGAAGGTCCAGTGGCCTGTGTCCGGCTGAGGAAGGGACAGCCCAGCCAGGGCCTGGGTGTAGGGGCGCATCTGCAGACGCAGCGCAGCTGACATCCAGGGCGGGGCCTGGATGCACCGTGGTCTCCTGGAGGTGACTCCAGACACAGCTCGGGAGGCGTGGCCCGGTGGTCCTTGTGAGCCGGCAGGAGGGTCCTGGGAGGGCAGACCCAGCCGGCCAACTGCTGGGTGACCCCTGGCCTGGGACACGGAAGTGATGCTGCAGGGTCAAGGGTCCCCCTGTGGTCCTTGAGCACAGATGGCACATAGTGGCCCTCAGGGGGTGTGACCATCTGAGAATGGCTCGTCCTGGCACGTGGTCCCTGAGGCCAATGGAAGCAGCCAGCCCTCACTGGACTGGCCTCTCTGGGGGCCTGGGGAGTGGAAGGTGGTCTGAGCTCTGTGGGGGGCTGGTGCAGGGTGGTGTTCGGGCCGTGGGCTCCCTCGAGCTCTTAGCAGAGTCTTTGAAGGGTCAAGGGAGAGCCGTGTGAGGGACACTGGGGGGCCAGTGAAGGCCCAGTCTGGGCAGCAGGGGGCCACCCAGTATGTGGGGCCCAGCCATTGTGGGTGTGTCCTGGCCCCCAGACCTGCCCAACTACAGAAGGGGTGCGGTCACACTCTGCACTCCAGAGAACCTTGTCCTCAGGACTAGGGATGCAGGCCGTGGGCCCCGGTTGTCCAGAGGGAGCCGGGACCACGCTGCGATCAGGCAGGTAAGGGGCTGGGCCATCTGGGGAAGGGTGCATCCCACCCAGCCGTTCTCTTGGACCCCATTCAGGGGGTTCAGAGGGGCTGAAGGTCCTGTGACTGGAAGCCCCGGCATGGCCCAAGGGCCCCCGGGAGCCGCAGGCCTCTGGAGAGCTGAGGCACACAGGTGCCACGGTCTGGGGCCAGGTGAGATCCGCCCCACCACCTGCTCTGAGGCCTAGCCTTCACAGTCAGAGGCTTGGCGTGCCCAGGCGTGAGCTGCCGCCTTACCACATCCTAGCAATCAGGCCCTGGCACTTGCTTCTTCTTGGTGAGACACCTGACCTCGGGCTGCTGTTCCCTGGGTGGCAGCTGGGGAGACAGGAATGGGGGGCTGGCTCAGGTGGCCCAGTGCCACCCTTGTCTGGGGGCACAGCCGCCCCCAGCCCAGCCCTGACCGTGCGGTGGAAGGAAGGAGAGGGATCGGAGACTCCAGTCACTCAGGGTGCACTGCCCAGTCCAGCCGAGCCAGTGCCCGTGCAGCAGGCAAGTGTCCCGTCTCCGGGGGAGTCTGCCCAGGCCCCAAGGGCAGTATGCCCCCCAGGTGCCCACCACTTGAGCTGGGCCCAGTCACTCTCACTGCTCCCTGGGACTCTGGGACTCGCCCAGCATAACACTGGGGCTCCAGCTGTGGCCCCAGGCCAGCCACTGGGCCACCTGGCTGGCAGGTATTAGAGCCCCAGTCCAGACACGAGGCCCCTAGGGGTGATCATCGCCCCTTTGACCTGCGATCTGCTGGAGGTGACCTTTGCTGGGGAATGGGACTGAGACTCAGCTGAAAAGCTCTGCTGGGGCAGGGAGTAGGGGGCAGTTGGGGGATACAGGCGTGAGGAGCCTCTGCGGGCCCCGGGGCGTTTCCCTGGGGAAGGCGGGCAGGACTGGGGCTGCCCTGGAATTGCTGTGACTCAGCTGAGTTCAGAGGCCATTCAAGACCTGCCCAGCTGCCCATCTGTGGAAAGGGCCGCGAGAGCCCTGGGCACCAGAATGCTCCCCCTGCGACCAGGGGGTCCACTCTCCACAGCTACCAGGAGAGGTTCTGTGCTTGCAGGTGGCTGTGCCTGCTCGTCACTCACCCTGCGCCGGTGTCACTCCTCCCATCTTCCCCCCCGCAACCCCCCCCACCCCGGCAGGAGCCACCCTGCTGGGCCACACCCAGGCCCTGCAGGGTTAGGCTTAGCTCTGTCTCCAGCAGGGCGAAGGGTGGGCTGGGGACATCGCTCCTGCACAGTTGGAACCAGAGCCCTGATTGGGGTCGGAGCACTCAGGGAGGAGGATGTGAAGCACCTGACACCGTGGGACCTGGCTGGGTGCTTGCTTGGAGGCCCTGGGGGGGATTGACCGCCCAAGTCAGGGCGGGGCTGGGCTGGCCTGGCCTGACTCTGAGGCGGGTGGCCCCTCTGTCCCCTGCCGAGCCCCAGTCTCCTGTGCCGTGCACCCCGCCCCCACTCCGACATTGAAGACGGGGCTCCAGGGGCCAGTCTGGGGTCCAGCCCTTGGCCTCTTGCAGCCCCTGAGGGCCTGTCCTCCCCGGCACCACCCCACCCCCCGGCTGAGGCCTGGCCCCTGCGCTCACCGCACTGGAGATCGCACAGCTGCTGGGGGGCGGAGAACTGGATGTCGGTCCTCCTGCCCTGCAGGCCGGGGGTCAGAGGCAGTGAGAGCAAGCGGGTCAGCACAGCCTGCAGCCGCTCCCTGCACCCCGCCTGCATTCCCTGGAGGCACCGGCTGGAGGGACTGTATGGCTGGAGGGGCCCCCCGGGGCAGCTTTGGGGAGGTGGGGGCTCCCCTGAGGTCTGGGAGTGGAGGAAGTGGGCAGGACAGCACCACCCACCTGGATGCAGATGCCAGGTGCACAGGCCTGGTCCCCGGGAACGTCCACAAAGGCCACCGCAGGGTCCTCTGTGGGGTCACCCTGGGCGGGGGAGGGGTAGGTCATGGGCAGCGGGGGTGCAGACCAGGCTCCTCTGCGTTCCTGCGGAGCCCTGGAGTCAGCCCTCTCAGCACCCTCCCCGCCAGGACTGGCTTGGGGACTGCGGGGAAGCGAAGGGGTCAGCACGCCCCGCCCAGGTCCCCAAGACGGTGCCCACCACACCCAGCTCACCGCAGGGATGGGGGTGGCCTGGAGCACCCGGCGGCACGCGGGGGGCCACGTCTTCCCTCGGTGACACAGGCACACCTGGAAGCGGGCAGGGCTGGGCGAGAAGAAGACCACCCGGAGGTGGCCCGGAGCGGGTGCCAGCCGGACGGTCATCTTCCAGGCTGCGGGGGGCAGGGGTGAGGCCCAGCACGCCACCCCACAAGTGACCAGCACCCTGACGTCTTGCCCCCAGGACCAAGAGGCATTTACACAAGCAAAGGGCCTTCTTTGCTGCGGCCACCCTGCGAAGGCCCCAGCCGGCCTCCCTCCCGCCCCGCGGAGGGCTCACCTGGGAAGCGCGGCTGCTCAAAAGGGCACCTCACCGGGAAGCCCAGGCTGGTGGAGAACTGCAGGGAGGGCGAGGGACGGGGTGTGGCCATGTGTGCAGGGACGGGGCGGGGGCCAGGACAGGCAGGCCTCCTACGTGGCCCTCTGGGACTGGTTACACTCCCCCCGCCCCACCCCCGTCGGACCAGGAGGGGGTCAGAGGGGCCACTGAGTAGCTGGACCCCAGGGCTGGGCAAGGCACAGGGGGACATGTGGCTGTGGGTCCCTTGCCCCAATGCCCTGGGCCCCTCCCCTGGCTCCTGGGCCCCTCCCCAAGCCCTGGTAGTGCACGAGGCGGGCTGCGGACTGGCCCACTCACCTTCAGGCAGAGCTGGGGCTGGGTGTCCACAAGAGGGTACTGCACCTGAGGGGCGCTCACGTCAGGGCCCTGGCTGCCCATCCCCGCCCCATCCCTGCCTGGGGGGCACTCACCCTGCTGTGTGCGGGCCGGCCGGAGTGCTCCAGCTCCAGGCACTGGGGCCCTGGCCCTGGGCGCCAGCACAGACTCACACGGCCACTCATGGGACAGGCAGGCTCCCAGCTCAGCTCCTGGCTCCCCGGGTGGTAGTGGATGGCGTCCCACAGTGTCTCCGTGTCTGCAGGGACCCTCCCCCAGGGCTGGCATCAGCTGGCGCTACCCCAACTGCCAACGGGCCACGGGACTGAGCACCTGCTAGAGTAACCATTGGGCTGGGTCCAGGACTCAGGTGCCTTCTCTCAGGGTCTCTGGGCCCTGACCCGAGTCTGTGTGTGTGTGCTGTGTCGCTGAGCAGAGCCAAGAGCACCCCGCACCCCTCCGGGAGCCCTTTCTGGCAACCTTGGCTCTTCCAGGTGGCCTGGCTGTGACACGTGTGTGCTTGTACACCGGCCGACACGCGCTCTTGTGCACTCTCACGTCCACGCACAGGCTCTGCCACCTTGGAGGGCTTGCCTGGAACACACTTTTGGCTGCCTGCCCCCGCCGCCCCGTTTCACCCCCCCTTGAGTCAGCCGTCCCAGCTGGATAGGCCAGCCCCTATCCTGCTGGGCACCTCTGACCCGCCCATCTCCCACCCTTGCCTCCTCGCTCCCCGCTCCTTTTCCCTGGCACCACAGGGCACTTGCCGTCTTCGAAGGGGCAGGTCTGGATCCGCACGGCGTCAGGCGTCGCAGACCAGCCCTGCGGGAGGGACTGGGGTCAGCGCAGGGTCTGCCCATCCTTTTGTCCACTGCCGGCTGTCAAGGCCACATCCTTACTGACCTCAAGGCACAGGCACGACAACTCTTGCTTGTAGGGCAGAGAGACCCTCCGGGAGACCCTGTTCGCTGTCACCTGCAGGGGAGTGAAGGCACCGTGGGGCGGGGAAGCAAGGACCAGAGGCGGGGCGGGGGCGGGGGCGGGGTCTGGGCCAGCATGGGCGGGGCCGGGGCCAGGGCGGGGCCGGGGCTAGGGCTCACTCGCACTGGGGCGCCCGCGTCCTCGCAGGTGAACCACTTGAGGCAGAGCCGCACGTAGTAGTCGGGGCCGCCTGACTCTGGCACCTGTACCAGAACGACCTTGCGGCTGCGGTCCACCGAGTAGGAGAGCTTCCCAGCTGCAGAAGGGCAGCAGGTGAGGTCACGCTGGGGCCAGAGGTCACCAGGCACAGGGCTCCACCTGTGCTGACAGCCTCCAGGTGGTGACCCCTGCCAGACCCAGGTATTTTGGGAGTCGCCCACCTGAGGACCCATCATGATTTCCCGAGTGGGGAGGGCAGAAGATCCCAGTGGGAGGCCCGTGGGTGCCTGCCATCACCTGAGAGTCTTCCCAGGAGCCATGGGGCCCAGGTGCCACCTGGGGAGGGGGCCTCACCAAAGCAGTCGGGCACGTTCCTCCCTACGGCCTCATCTGCGCAGTCTGCGAATGACAGAGGCAGCGTTGGGCCCAGCCCGCTCTACACCAGGGGCCGCCCCCAACCTGGGCCTCTGCCCGTGTGGCTTCCAGAAGGCTTTCCTCTCCAGGGAAACTGAGACGCTGAATTAAGCCAAATGCACGTGCTGGGAGCTGTCCAGCGTGGGGTCATGCCCCCTTCCCTGGGTGAGTCCCGCCCTGAATCAGTCCCTGGAAGCTGGATGGCAGCTGTGCCCATGCCAGCCCACCTTCCACATGGTACCGCTGGTCCAGCTGGACCCCGCAGAAGTGGGGGACAGTCCTCAGGATGACGTAGAGACTCTGGGCCACGCTCACCTCAAAGCAGTCAAAGTGCACCTGGAGCTGGGTAGGGACGGGTGGGAACTGGTGGAGCTGGGACCTCTGTCCGCCCTCCCCTGGCCAGGCCAGTTCCACGCCGCACAACTGGAACCCAGGGTCTGGGGCAGAGGAGGAGGGGCACCCATTCCTTGGGCCTTGGGTGGCCGAGCCCCAGGACAGTCTATGGATCAGGTGGCCAAGAAGGGAGGGCAGCCGGGAGGAGGCCAGGGGACAGGTGCAGCTGCCCGGCACCGGCTTGGGGCTGGACCCGCAAGTCAGGGTCAGACCCTGGTCTCACCTGCTGCCCCACCTGCAGCCGGCGGGAGGCCCTGGGGACCCGCACGCTCTGGCACTGTGTCTCCTGGGTGTCCAGGCTCATGGAGCAGGCCTCCAGGCCCCGCAGGCCCTCTGGGTGGAGGGAGGGGCCGGCAGGGCTGTCAGAGGCCTTCCCTCCCCTCTTTTGTGAAAGGCAGTTAGCAGGGTCTCCCTGGCCCACCCCACCCCCGGGGTTGTCACGGGGATTAAAGGAGCCCTGAGCCCACCACCCCACTTCCTGGGTGTCACCACCATTACGGTCACCATGCAGTGTGAGAGAGCCATTGATGCGCAGGAACAGGGAGCAGCCGTCGGGGGGGGCACACTTCATGGCAGTGGAGAGGGTCAGGGCCTCCAGGACGGACCCGGACATGGACGTCGGGGGCTCCCGGCAGAAGCTGTTGAAAATATTTCCTGGGGACGGGAGAAGGAGGGTGAGTACCACGGTTCCCAGGGCCTGGGTAAGGCTCTTTGGGTGGTTGGGTGGGGGTGGGGGAGGGGGGCTCTGGGGCTGCACAGTCTGGGGGAGGGTCCTCCCTACTTGCCCCAGTGCAGTCAGGGAACCAGGCCCCCGGTGAGTGGTGGGCCACCCTGAGCCACGCTCAGAGATGGCCGCTGGGCACCAGGAGTGGGCTCCCGCCTGGCCAGCAAGGGGGCAGAGGAGCCCCCCTCGGCAAGCTGGCAGGCCCCATGGACAACAAAGATGGGCAACAGCAAAGGTCTGCTGGGGGCACGTGGGGCCTGACCTCAAGGGCACCGCCACCTAAGGCCCTGACCGCCGGCAGGCGGCTGCACTGGCCCAGGTGGGCCTGGCCCCGACGGCCTCGGTCAGGGCACTGGAAACTGCGGCCGGACCAAGTGCTGTGCAGAGAGCTGGGCTCTCACGTTCAGGCGCTGGGGCTGAGCAGTATTTTCGGCCTTGGCTCTGCCAGATTTGCAGGTGGACGGTTCAAGTTCGGGGAGGGGGGTTGGTTCCATGGGAGCCACCACACCCCAGGGGGCCCCGCGCCCCATGGAGTTGGCAGCCCAGGTTCTCTGCTGCACTCAGGGCCGTGGCGTTCACGCCTGGTGACATGTCAGACTGGGGAGTAACCCCGGGTGGGACAGTGTGCCCAGGAAGGGGACGTGTCTGTGCTCAGTGGTGCCTCCAGGGGGCCCGGGCCCCAGGCAAACGCCGGGAGCATATCAGGAAGACCAGCTTCTTGGGCTGACAGTCAAGGGGGGTTAAAGGACGAAACCGCTGGGACGAGAGGGGACACAGGTGGGACCACGTGGAACTGTTGAATGCACGTGATGGGGGGGGGGGAAGCAGAGGCCGAGGGTGCACCAAAGGCTTCTGCAGAGAAAGTGCAGCAGGAATGAGGGATCCCCACAGACCACGGTGGCTGACTACTGAGACCTTGGAGGAGGAGGAGCAGAGGCACCGCGGCTGAGACACGGACAGACGCGCTGGCCCGTCACTCAACAGAGCCCTGACTGGACCATATCAGGAACAACGCAAAGAGGCAGCAGGAACTACGAGGTCTGAAATGTTCCTGGGAAAGAAACCCAGCGCTGTGGATCCCACTGTGGCCAAGATGGAGTCACAGGGATCAGATTTTCCCTCAAGCCTGAAGCAGCCTGGAAACCAGACAAAATACAGTCTGAAGACACCGGACTTGAGGAAGCACAGGACGGCGATGCCCAAGGGATGGGGACAAACGGGGGGAGCCCAGTGAGTGCCCTGATGTCTTGAGAGCGTTTCCAGGCAGTGGCAGAGGGAGGGGGTATTTGGGACCCCTGACACCCTACCGAAGTGGAGAAATGGGGCAGACAGAAGTGGCCAGAGTTTGCAGGATGAGCGCAAGAGGAGGGATGATGTAGAGAGAGCAGGGGAATGCGTGTCCGGCAGAGAACAGATGAGCACGTGGACGTGAGGGTCTGTAGGAAGGGGAGAAGCCCAAGGGGTTTGCGGGGACGGCGTCCTGTCCGCACCCGGGGCCAGGACTATCCCCATTCCCAGCCAGACTGGGGACTTCGTGATTCACGGGGCCCCGGGTACACTGTATGCAAGAGTCTTGCTTCTGTAGGAGAATAACTAGCCTTAGATGGAGCACTGCTCTGGCCTTGCCTGACAAATCTTGAAAGAAAGACCCCTAAAAGGTTAACCTGTTTCTAAGTAACTTAACTGTATTTCAGAAATGGCTCAAGAATATTTGTATGGATAAAAGTATATATCTGGCACACGACAGGTAAAAATCACCATGTCTACCATATAATAGAAAATTACAAGCCATGCAAAGAATCAGGAAAACATAACCCAGAATGAGGAGAAAAATAAAATAAAACTGACAGAGATATTAGAATTAGTAGACAAGCACATTAAAACAGTTATTATAACTGTATTCCACATGTCCAAAAAGTTAATTGTAGACATGAAAGATATTAAAAAAAAAAACCCAAATCCAACTTTTAGGGATGAAAACTACAGTGCCTGAGATGAAAAATACAACAGCTAGTTTAATAACAGATTAGCCATTGGATAAAAAACACTGGAGAACTTGACATAGCAATAGAAAACATCCAAAAGTAGATGGAGAGGGATTGTGGTGATGGTGAAGGTGTGTTGATGATGATGGTGATGATGACAATGCTAGCAATGATGGTGATGATGGCAATGATGATGATGATCATGATGGTGACGATGATGATGGTGATGATGATGGTGATGGTGCTCGTGGTGATGGTGATGATGATGATGGTGATGATGGTGATGGTGATGATGGTGATGATGATGATGGTGACGATGATGGTGACGATGATGGTGACGATGGTGATGGTGATGATGGTGATGGTGATGATGGCAATGATGATGATGGTGATGATGGTGATGATGATGTGATGAGGTGACAATGATGATGGTAACAGTGGTGATGATGGTGATGATGATGGTGAAGTTGGTGGTGACAATGGTGAGGAAATAATAGAACAGAGCATTGGGGAGCTGTAGGACAACTTCAAGTGACCTAATGTATGTGTGGTAGGGTCCCAGAAGGAATGGGGGAATGAAAAAAACTTGAAAAAATGATAGAAAATTTTCAAACTTGGTGAGAACTATAAACTCACAGATCCAAGAAGCCTGATGACTGATAAGGAATATGAAGAAAAATACAAGGCACACCAGGATCAGTTTGCTCAAAGCCAGTGGTAAAGAGAAAACTGTAAAAGCCACCAGAGGAAAAAAAGACATGTGATGTACAGAGGAACCAAGGTAAGGAAGGTGCAGAATTCTTTTTGGGAGCAACGCAAGTGAGAAGATGATGGGGACAAAGACCCTCCAGGACTGAGAAAAAAACCCACCAGCCTGGCATCCTATCCCTGCCCACATATGCATGACTGATTCTCAGCAAACATGCTGGGAACTCAGCAGGAAAAGGGTAGTCTTTTCAGCAAATGGTGCTGGATCAACTGGGTGTCCCCAGGCAAAACAATGTGCTTCAGTCCACACCTTTCACAACATACAAAGTTCACCTAAAATGGACTGTGAACCTCCATGTAAAACCTAAAACTATAAAACTTTTAAAAGAAAACACATTTTTATTCAATAAAAATCTCTGTGACCTTAGGTAAGGCAAAAACTTCTTAGATACAACACTGAAACCATGACCCATAAGAGAAAAAAATGAATAAATTGGATTTCATCCAACTTTAAAACTTCTGCTCTTTGAAAGACCCTGGTAAGGAGTGAAAAGATAAGTCAGAGATTGGGGGGAAATATTTGCAAATCATGCACCTGTTGAGGAACTTGTGTTCAGAATCTATAAAGAACTTTCCAAATTCAATTATAAGAAAACCAACAGCGCAATATAAAATGGGTGCCTGCCTGTCCTCAATGCAGGAGGGGGAGACTGGGGGAGGGGGCCGCAGGCTTCCACCATCCTCCCCCCAGACTGATGGAGGTTTAAAAAATAATAAAACCAGCGAGTAGTTGGTCTGCCTTTTTTTAATCAACATGCGCTGGCAGTTCTAAACAGTGTTGGTGATAAAATCTTCCCCGTTGGTGGAAGATCTAAATGATGGCCTGCCCCCAGCCTGGCCCCCAACTGCATCCTTCCCCAACTGTCATCTTGGAGCTGATGTACCTAAGGTGTGGGGTCAGATGGATGACTCAGAGGGGGACAGCACCCCAGGGCAGTGGCTGGAATTGGAGGAGAGGCCACCTGCAGGAGGCAGCTGAGTCCCTGTCTGGCCACAGGGGTTAGTGGTCAAGCCCAGTGGGTTAGTCACATAACGTGGGTGGTGAGGAGGACTGTGTCCCCAAGCCTGACACTTCCTTGCTCTGAGGGTCATCCTTAGAGCTTGGTGTGCAGCCTTCTCAAAAGAAGCGATTGTGCTTTAGAATTCTCTCTGCATCTAAGTTGTCCTTCATGTGTGTGAAAACTTCCTCCTCTATGCAGAAAATAAGAAGTCTGCAACTTTTGACCTTTTCTGGAAGAAAACAAAGACCTATTCCAGCCAAGCAAGGAAAGGATCAAAGCCAGAAAAAAAAAAAAAAAAAA
>RJWK010050051.1:0-16408 GCA_004363435.1 Platanista minor | reverse complement strand
CAGACAGATAGAACCCTAGGACAAATGGTGAAAGCAAAGCTATACAGACAAAATCTCACACAGAAGAATACACATACACACTCAGAAAAAGAGGAAAAAGGAAAAAAAAAAAAATCTTGCTCTCAAAGTCCACCTCCTCAATTTGGGATGATTCGTTGTCTATTCATGTATTCCACAGATGCAGGGGTACATCAAGTTGATTGTGGGGATTTAATCCGCTGCTCCTGAGGCTGCTGGGAGAGATTTCCCTTTCTCTTCTTTGCTCGCACAGCTTCCGGGGCTCAGCTTTGGATTTGGCCCCGCCTCTGTGTGTAGGTCACCGGAGGGCCACCGCCTGAAGCGTGCTATGCGTCCTCCCAGGGAAGCCGTCCCTGGATCACGGGACCCTGGCATTGGCGGGCTACACAGGCTCCGTGAGGGGAGGTGTGGAGAGTGACCTGTGCTCGCACGCAGGCTTCCTGGTGGCGGCAGCAGCAGCCCTAGTGTCTCACGCCCATCTCTGGAGCTCCTTTAAGCAGCGCTGTTAATCCCCTCTCCTCGCGCACCAGGAAACAAAGAGGGAAGAAACCCCTCTCCTCGCGCACCAGGAAACAAAGAGGGAAGAAAAAGCCTCTTGCCTCCTCGGCAGGTCCAGACTTTTTCCCGGACTCCCTGCCGGCTAGCCATGGTGCACTAACCCCCTGCAGGCTGTGTTCACGCCGCCAACCCCAGTCCTCTCCCTGCGATCCCGACCGAAGCCCGAGCCTCAGCTCCCAGCCCCCCCGCCCGCCCCAGCGGGGGAGCAGAGGAGCCTCTAGGGCTGGTGAGTGCCGGTCGGCGCCGATCCTCCGTGAGGGAATCTCTCTGCTTTGCCCTCCACGCCCCTGTTGCTGCGCTCTCCTCCGCGACTCCGAAGCTTCCCCCCTCTGCCACCCGCAGTCTCCGCCCCCGAAGAAGGGGCTTCTCAGTGTGGAAACCTTTCCTGCTTCACAGCTCCCTCCCACTGGTGCCGGTCCCGTCCCTATCCTTCTGTCTCTGTTTTTTCTTTTTTTCGTTTGCCCTACCCAGGTACGTGGGAGTTTCTTGCCTTTTGGGAGGTCTGAGGTCTTCTGCCAGCGTTCAATCGGTTTTCTGCAGGAGTTGTTCCACGTGTAGATGTATTTCTGGTGTATCTGTGGGGAGGAAGGTGATCTCCGCGTCTTACTCTTCCGCCATCTTGGCTCTCACCATCCAGTCTTAAAGGAAAAATCTCTTAAAAACATGAATAGAAAGATGTATATTAAAATCAGTCACAGTTTTTCCAGCCAGCCTCATACTTGAGCATTGCATGCTTGCCCATTAATGCCAGATAACAGTATTAGTATGCCCAAAATAATAATCATTCTCTCTACAAATAATGCACATATGATTACTCTGAATCAGCCAGTCAATGCAATTAAATAAGAAAATGAAATATAAGTGAAAAGTACTGAAATAGAGGAAAACAGTTAAATATATTTGTCTACCTAGAAAAAAAAATAAATGAATCAACTAAGAAGCCATTAGAAATAGAAAGTAAATTCAGTAATATGGACAACTAAGCTAAAAAATTAATGTTTCCAAACTTTTAAAATGCAAAGAAAAAATATTTCACATAAAATAGTAACAAGAAATGCAAAGGAACTACAGAGGAAATTAACTTCACAAGACATTAGATCACTTACTTGAATAAAATTATAAAATTTTAGTCAGAAACATAGGAGCAAAATGAATATGTAGAAAACATAGAGATTATGAGATAGAAAGGAACTTTTAAAGAAAAATAGAAATTCTTCTCCAAATTAAGCTACAGATTTATTTCAGTTTCAGTCAGAATACTGAACATTTTTTCAGTGAATTGATAAAAATTATCCTAAAGTTTGCTGGATATCCAGGAAAATTATGAAAAAGAAGAATGAGAGAGGACTTGCCCTTTCAGAATCTAAAATGTAGCCTAAATTTGTCATAATTGAGTAATTGTGGTGTTTTTGAAATAATCAATGACACAAATACATAAAAATTGGTAGATAAAGATGGCTTTTCAAGTTGACACAGGAAAGATAAATAATTTAATAAATGGAATTGGGACAATGGTTGAGTAATATGGGGAAAAAAAATCAGGTAGATTCCTGCTTCATGCTTACCCTAAAATTGGCTGGAAATAAAGATTAAATTTAAAAGCGAAATCATAAAGTGCTATAAGCATATAGAGATGATATTTATATGTCTGGTATAATGCATTATATACTTTTATATTATATTACAGTATAAATGCAAAAATATAAATATGACATAAAAAATATATTTGACCTCACATAAATTTAAAACGTTTGTTTTAGACACCTATTGAAAATTACAGTGTTGATATATACGCAAGCAAAGATGATGTGCATCTATAGCATGATCTCATTTTGGAAAAAAATCAATAATTATGTGTTTGAATAACATGACTATATTATACACTCACAAAGTTGGATGTTTAAAAACATAATGCTTTTTTGTCTTGAAGTGACTTTATTTTCTAAATCTGGATCGCCAACTCACCAGCCTTACATCAGGCAATTTAATTTAGTTCTTGCATTCTAGTTCTGCCCCATCCAGTGATTTAATAGTCCACTTAGACTGTGTAAACCAGTTACCGTGTGGTTCTCTAGTGCCTCCTAGGCATTTTTTTCTCACCTCATCGAGCTGTCAGTGTTCCAGGGTATCAAGCACCTGCCTTCCATGGGCAGCAGCTGGCTGCCTCTCTGTAGTGGGGAAAGGTTGTGAAGATAGTGACAAAATCTACTTTCTGTGTGGTATTCCACTGCTTCTGTCAGCGTAGTCTCTTGTCCCTGAATCACATCAGGATGGGTACTGGTAGGGGTCACGTTTGGTTGCTGGCAGCAAACTGGAAGGGTGACATCTCAGAGATGCAGAAGCTCTGCTCTTCTCTCCTCAGCCTGCACATGAGCTGCCCCTCCCAGGTAAGTCATGAGGTCCATCCATGTTCAACTCACTATTGTGAGCAACTCCATGACAAGTCACTCTTGGACCATGTAATACCCTGGAGACTCAGTGGAGGGCAGGGGGTGGTTGGAGGCCCCTCTCATATATAAATGAACCATGTGTCCATCTCCCTTGCTTTACCAGTGCAGGTTGGTGCAGTGCACAACTGCCTGGCTGCCACATTTAAACTGCAGCCAGAAGACAGGGAATGCATCTCCTTTTCCCAAGTTTCTGCATACTCCCTGGGGGCTTCTTATATTTGCGTCCTGCTTTTCCGTTTGATATTCAGCACGAGGAGTCAAGGAATAAAACAACACCAGGCCAGTTCTTCCTCTCTCTTCATCTAAAACTCGATTCCTCTCTACACTCAACGTGGTTCAAAGTACTTCATTATGTAAAGGGGAGTAAAAAGAGCTGAGGTCCCTCAGCTCTTTACCTCAGCAGATGTGTTTGGTCTCCGCAGCCCTCCCTGCTCTATAAGAACTCATGATCTAAATTGGAGATGGTCATGAGGAACAGAAGAGAGAAGTAAATGTTCTTTGATACTGCAAGTAATTATAAGGAATTATTATTATTTCATGTTCCATTTTTTTACATATATATCTGTATATATACACGTATTTATAAATATTGTTGAAATAGATGTAGATGTGGAGATACAGATATAGATATACAAAGAGAAAGAGATTGATAGAAATTAGCCTGACGATAATACATATCTAAACATTAATAGAGGTTTAAAAGTGTTTCACACTTGCCCAACATTTCTTATATTTATAGATAAATACTAAAAATGTTTTTAAAATGTGATTTTCTAAATTCACAGTTGTTCAGGCAATATTCCAATTTACCTGGGTAAGTGTTGAGAAAGCCACTGAATCATGTAGCCTCATTTATGGGTGTGGCTTAAGCCTTGACTTGAAAATCTCTGTCTAGAAGAAAAACAGACTACATCAGAATTTGTACAATTATGTATTTCATTAGGCAAAGTAGAAAGAATCCGTAAAGTAAAATCCTGCTTTACATTTTAGATATTAAAGCCACTGGGCAGTTAAACAGGGTTACCAGGTATTATCTTTCTAACTCCGACCACGTGCTGCAATCAAAAACCTCTTCAGGGCTTCCCTGGTGGTGCAGTGGTTGAGAGTCCGCCTGCCGATGCAGGGGACGCGGGTTCATGCCCCGGTCCGGGAAGATCCCACATGCCGCGGAGCGGCTGGGCCTGTGAGCCATGGCCGCTGAGCCTGCGCGTCCGGAACCTGTGCTCCGCAGCGGGAGAGGCCACAACAGTGCGAGGCCCGCGTACCGCAAAAAAAAAAAAAAAAAAAAAAACAAAACCTCTTCAGTATCATTTTGATACATGGTAACATAAAGTATTTATACATTATTCAGTGTTAAACTAACATTTGTTTTTTTAAATAAGTGCTTATCGATTCAGAATAGTATTAGGAATATCTTTCCTTTAAAATTGATTGTGTTTGATCAGAGCACTCCACTGATTATAAATTTTATTTTCCCCAAGGGTGAGGAAAAAGATTATGATTGACTCATCATACTAACAACAAATCCAAAGCCACAAATGCTAAAGGCAACTACATTAAGTGAATAGTAACACTGAGCTATGCGTCTGTTTCCCACTAGCTATCTATTTTACGTTTGGTAGTGTACATATGTCCATGCCACTCTCTCACTTTATCACAGCTTACCCTTCCCCCTCCCCATATCCTCAAGTCCATTCTCTAGTAGGTCTGTGTCTTTATTCCTGTCCTGCCCCCAGGCCCTTCACGACACTTCTTTTTTTCTTAGATTCCCTATATATGTGAAACAGACGCATAGCACAGGGAGATCAGCTCAGTGCTTTGTGATCACCTGGATGGGTGGGATGGGGAGGGTGGGAAGGAGGGAGACGCAAGAGGGAGGAGATATGGGAACATATGCATATGTATAATTGATTCACTTTGTTATAAAGCAGAAACTAACACCATTGTAAAGCAATTATACTCCAATAAAGATGTTAAAAAAAAAATAGTAACACTGAGATAGCTAATCATAACTTAGAAATCTTGAGACCCAGAGTGCTGATTTAGCAGGTGTAACTTTCCTGTTATGTTTCAAGAATCATCATATTTTCTAACTGAGTAATTTGATTTCTTGCAGGAAATATACTAGGATTGCATCTTGGAATAACCAGTGATGTTAGGAATTGGCTCAATCCTTTACAATTTTAAACCTTCACCCTTAAGTTTCCCAAGGAACATTACTTATAAGAAAAAGAGGAAAACAAGAAATAGTCCAGTACTCAGACTTTCAGGAACTTCAAATTCACAAGTGCTTCAGAAAATTCTAGTCAAAGGCAGTGGAGATCAGGAATAGAGCATGGAAGCAAGTTAATCACTCAGGACCAAGTGCTCCTGCACTGCCAGACCCCAAGTTACTCAAGAAGTATTAAGCCATCCTCCTGCACCCTCAACTCACTCAGCCCTGACCCCACTACCAAGGCGTAATCAGAAAGCTTAATGTAACTTGATTACACAGTTATTCCTTTCCCTATGCGAAGAGTTACCCACTTTGATCTAATTCCTTAAAGCCTCAGGGAGCATATCATAGGGTATGTTTAAGTTAAATTCCACTAGTCAAATAATGTGGCAAATCTCCTGTGTGCGTTAACTGTAATAATTTCTATGTCTATACATAGCGTTTTAACAAAGCACCTTAAAATACATGATTAATTCCACATGATATTCACAAGACTTTAGGCCAAGTAACAGAGTTCAATATAATAAATAGAAACACTTTAGATGTTTTAAGAGAAATGGGTTTAATTCAAGAAATAAGATGCTTACAAAATAACTAGAAGTTTGGAAGGAATGGGCTCTAGACTGGGCCTCCAGGAATAACCCCCAAACACTGCATAACCAAAACACCAGGAGGGCTGCTGATTCTGCCACAGTCAGAGGTAAAAATCAAGAGGCCACTACTGGAACTATTAAGTCAAGAACATTCTGTTATGGACTAAGATATAGAGGCCAAACTAGTGGTTACCAGTGGCGGGGGTAGCAGGGTTTGGGCAATGTAGGAGTTGGGGAGTGAGAGGTACAAACTACTGGGTATAAAATAGGCTCAAGGATGTACTGTACCACACGGGGAGTAAAACCAATATTTTGTAATAACTGTAAATGGAAAGTAACCTTAAAAAATTGTATATAATTTTTTTTTTAAGTAAAATAAAACAAAACTTAAAAAAAGACATTATGCTATGGCTGGGACCTGGAAATGAGAAAGTAACTACTGTTGTCACCTTAGCTACTACGTAAAGCTGGACACTGGAACACTGCTGAAGAAAAACCCCACATCTTTGCAACCTGTTTTCTGAAAGAAAAAAACAAAGCTGCCAGGAGATGGCTCCCTTATTACTCCCACCTTATTAATCTTGAATCAATACTTCTAAATGATAGACTCAAATTTGCTTCCAAATCTTAGCAGCAAGGGAGCCTGGGAAATATGGATTTTTAGCTTTCCAGCTTCTACAGGCCAAGAAAGCTAAGCAGAAGGGTTAGAAATGGATGCTGGGACTTCCCTGGTAGCGCGGTGGTTAAGAATCCGCCTGCCAATGCAGGGGACACGGGTTCATGCCCTGGTCCGGGAAGATCCCACATGTCGCGGAGCAATTAAGCCCATGCACCACAACTACTGAGCTTGTGTTCTAGAGCCTGCAAGCCACAACTACTGAGCCTGTGTGCTGCAACTACTGAAGCCCATGTGCCTAGAGCCTCTGCTCCACAACAAGAGAAGTCACCGCAATGAGAAGCCCACGCACTGCAACAAAGAATAGCCCTCACTCACCAGAACTAGAGAAAGCCTGTGTGTAGCAACAAAGACCTGACACAGCCAAAAAACAAATAAAATTTTTAAAAAAGAAATGGATGCTGAGAACAGACCAATCAGCCATCCCACCACAGGGAGCTTGTTGGAATTTCCATTTCACAGATGAGGAAACTGAGATTTAAAAAATTTAAGTGACTTGCACAAGACTTCAGTGTTAAACTGAATTACCAGGAATAAAACCCAGGAATTTCTATGCCATGACGAGAATACTTTCCAATTTGTCACTCTGTATTAATTGATTATGAGGGATTATTAAACCAGAAGAAGAAACAATCTATTACACCTGTAAGAGGGCCTAGCATTTCCTGACATGTATTTGCTCATCTATCAGGCTATTATTATGTTTCAAAGAGATCAACTTAGAAAAATCTCTAGATACACAGCACTCCTTCTCAATGGATATTAAGCAGTTGATAGAGTTTAGGGTATAGATGAAGCAAACTTGTAAACTTCAAGCTCTTGTCTCCCTTCAAACATTCAAAAATTACTCAAAGCCTAAAGACAGAAAAAGGCAGCTGAACAGGCAAAATTAATGTTCTTGATTTTTATCCCCATTCCCTCCCCAAATTAAAAGATTATTTGCAAAGATTTATAAAAAGTCAAAGAGTAAAAGAAAAACTTACTTATGTTACCTGAGTTAAATTCAGAAATGCTATTCGAGACAAATGTAATATATAAATGTAAGTTAACTAAATACTGGTGAAGTTATCTCTTAAAGAGATACCGGCCTTAAAGATGTAACTATAAAGCTATTGAATATGATCTGGCTTGCTTATCAGCTTTCTAATACTTATCTCTATTTAGTAATTGGTTCATTTTTTAAAAATGAATTATTATCCATGTCTTCATATGTGGATCATAATTTAATCAAATGTGAAATTTTAGATTAATTTTAGCATATTCAAACTCATCCCAAACCCACTAATAGACATTCAGAAAACGGTTTTGCTGTCACTCTACAAATCTCCATGGCAATGTTCAGTGCTCATTTTTGTGACTACCTCTCTAAAGGGAAGCATTTTGGAAGAGGTCTCCTGAGGGCGTTTATAATAAATCTTTCCTGAGTTTCTTTTAGGCAGAAAAGAAAAATCCACTTAAGACAATGCTTTAAGGCAAAGTGTTACCTGACTTCAGATTCAAACATTTTATTTATTAGGGAAGAAGTTAAAATCTCCAGGGGGTGCTGAATCAGTCTATTCTGAGAGGTAGAAATGGAGAAGCTCCTTCAGGTAAATGGTGTCTAACTCTGGTAACAGAGACAAGTCCTAGCTCTGCCAACATTCTCTCTCCTGGAAATACCACCACTTTACTCCACAGGGAAGGTATATTAATTGCTTAATTGAGAAATGAGAAGACAACAATGAAGAATTACAGCAGCTTTTAGTTACTGAATCCCCACTATATACCAGCCATGTTAGATGCCTCAAAACATTACTATGCGCATTAATCCCACATGGCAGAAAAGAAAACTGAGGCTCATAGGAGCTAAAAATGTGCCTAATGTCACACAGCTAGTAAGCAGAAGAAGCAAGACTCAAACCATGACCGCCTGGCCTCAAAGTTTGCATGCTCTCCCCTACAGAATAGAGATGAGAAACCCAATATCTCGAGTAAAGGCCACTTTCTACTCAAATAGAGATGGTATGAGGCAAGCAATGTAAATTGACCCAATGACGAAAAACCTACACCGTGTAAAACTGCAACGCCACAGAAGCTTCGCAATCTTACCTGAATGTCTCTAGCAATAAATGTAAAGGTTATTCAAGTTCAGCAAACTTGCCTCTAGCAAAATACAGCTAAATTTGTTCTACTTATGGGAATGGAAGCAGAGTAAAGATTCCTGTTTCCTCGTGTGCAGATCTATCCCCAGTGTGAATTTTCACATTCACGAGTTAAAAGATGCATCATAGAAAGGGATGCATAGTTCTGAATAAACAAGTTATACTTGAAATGACAATCAACACCCCTGACACACTTCTGTGTATGTCTGATTTTTTTTTTTTTCTCAAGAAAAGATTATGTTTCTGATACAGGAGTGATCATTTCTAGCCATGTTTCTCATGCCCAAGTTATATATTCCCTATAGTCTCTGTGTAATATGCCTTCAACATATTATACTTTTTATGATTATTAAGGTAATACTTCATTTTCCAGCTATAGAGTCAAGCCAATTAATCTATTTCACTTTGGATTTTTGATGGGGAGGAGGATATTTTTGACTAGTAAGCCTTCTTCCTTTATTTAATTGTGCACTTTCCCTTTCTACCACCATTTCTTCCACCAAATGTCTGCAACTGATTGTAACTCCGACATTCCAAATCAGATGTGATGTCTGAAGCATTGTAACTGAATTGTGCAGGAAGAAACACTCAGAACTGTGATTATTCTTCATATAGTTCTTCAAAAAACATTCAGCTTTTCTGCTGCCACATCATATTATAAATTAATTTTGTTTCCAAGTAATGCTCACCTTAATTTTCTTTTACTTCACTACTCTAACGAGTTATCCTGGCTCAGGCTAAGATGAGCTAGGCAACAATCTCTCTGGAGGCTTTCATGCGCCACGACTGCATAAAATCACCTTAAATGGGAATTCTTAAGGACACTTAAAGAGTTTCTAGCCATATTTCTGATTTGCCTGGGGACCATTAGGCCTGTAGGAAAGAATTTCTGACATACTGGGGTGGGATGTGGTATGAAAAGTGATCGCTATGTTGGCACAATGAGCCTGAAAAAAATATACATCTTCTACCAGGAGCAATACTCAAAGGGAACAGTATTTCTGAATACAGTAGGAGACATTCCTTGAATTCACCACGACTGCACAGACAGCTCCCACTGCCACCACCACGCAGTGGTTATTCTCCATTCAGCCATTCTCCAGTCTCCTGCTACCCAGATCTATGTTCTGTAGTGTCCTGTGTATGGCGAAAAGGCTGACGCCTGCAAAACTGCGTCACCTGGGCTAATGGCAGCCCAGCAGGAAATCAGAAAGTGGGAAAAGAAAGAGGGCAGGGTTCTTCTTGGCTTGCTCATGCCTGGATTCAATGCTAGGATTCTAACAGTGGATGCGGCTCCCTCTGACCACAGCTCTGGACAGGCGGTCTCTCCTCAGGGCTCTGTCTCTCACAGGGATTTAATGTGTGCTCCCCTCCTCGGGTTTAGGGATGGTAACACCTTCCAAATGTTGCTAGTCAGGGGTGCCTCAACTTCTCTTGTTTGTTATCTTCCCCAACCTCACACTTCTCTAACAAGTACTTTCATTAAATTCTCCTCACAATTCCATCAGTGTATATTCTGTCTGTCTCTAGCTGGGCCCCTGGCTGATGCAGTAATTGGTTTCAGGAACAGACCCTCAGGTTGGAATTCCAGTATTGATTCCACACATATTATTTTATAACATACAGATGACTTACCTACTCAAGTGGGAGGTGGAGTGGAGGGTAAAGAGCAGAGGGCAAGATTTTGGGAGATTAAGTATCTGTTTCATTTGAGCTTTGTGGTGATAAGGATTATAGGTGGCCTCTCACTGTGCTGGAGAGATTATAAGAATAAAAACATAAGCTTAGTGCCTGAACTTTCAACTCAAGGCATGGTGGAGAACCGGAAAGTTTCTAGTTAGCTTTAAATGTATCTCTTATCTCGCGTATTGTACAACAGACATAGTTGATGATCAGAATCATGACATGATGATATGAGCTGCAGAGCTGCAATACCAACTAAATATATACATTCAGTGGGCTTTGTAAGTCCAAGTTAAAATTAAGGTTAGCAGCCCTTCTCAAGTCTCAGTATCCCACTTCTTTGTAACCAGGGTTCTAACTGTAATCTAAGAGACTTGTTGTAATAAAGCACTGGTTGTAAAAAGGGGAACCCTGACACCTGAGATGAGGTCCTTAACTTGAATTCTCAAATCCCCCTGCATTGTCGTTGCTAGTTGATACAGTCTCTCCAGACTAAACAAATTACTTTCAGTGGCTTCATCTGGAACGCTTACCTAGCCAGGACGTTCCCATTATTCTCAAGGTTAACCCACACCATCATCCATAGCTTCCATGGCCACAAGGAGAACTGCAAAGTACTCTCAAATATAAGATAGGTTCAATATCAAAGGGGTGATAGGAAGTTGCCAATTTTTACAGTCAAGAAATGGGAGTAGGGGAAGCATGTTTACAAATAGATTCTGACAAAATTAAATCAAGGAGCTAAAAATATGAGGTTGGTTCAAGAAGAATTTATCAATATGGGAGAGCTTATCTAAGATTCTAGATATATTATGTCAGCTGAAGCTCTAATTAGTTTGCTTGAAGCCTGAACTCAACGGTGACCTACAGTAATGAGGTTGAGATGCTGGGACTTCTCTGCAACAAAGAGGAAAGAAATTAAAGGCATAGGGAGGTGGGAATGCTGGAGTGGACCTATTATCTGTAACCTACTCAGCCACTCTTACCATACCTCTAGGAAGGACCAAAGGACACTTCCTTTCCCAAAGCAAAAAGAATACCTTGGTAGTGAGCACCAGTAACCCCCAAAAGTTCTGTCATGGCTGCCCTCTGTAGGCTAGAGATGCTACTGAAGAATCAGGCTCCCTAATCTCAATGAGAGTGATGGGGTCTTGGAGTGGTAGAGGCCAGGCGGCAGTGCCCAGTTTCAGGGGTGAGGGTGGCACAACTACTGCAATAGACCACAAAGACAGAACATCAATACAAGTGTGTTGACCTACGTGGATATATGACTGTGGTTAATTTTGTGTGTGTGAGAATTTTAGGAATGAAATAGATTATCAACCTTCTAAAATATTATTTAGTCTACGTTATCACACCAATTCTTCCCCTGGTAGGCAATACCCAAATAAAAATACTATAGTGGGAATTCATGGCCTCTTACCCAGTTCACAAACCCAGAGCCTTTTCAGATAGAGGCTAGTTTTGTTTTGTTTTGTTTTTAAAGGAATCATTCTGAAAGGTAGATGCAAAGATACACTGCAAATCTTCCTCCAAACCTTCCCCTCACAAGATCTGTGGCTGTTTAACAGACCATTTTGAAATCTCAGAGAACATCACCCGGATCTAGTATATTGAAGACATTATGCTAACTGGACCTGATGACCAGGAGGTCACAAGTTCCAAGATGCCTTAACAAAACCATGTGTGCTAGTGAGTAGAAGACAAACCACACAAAGCTTTGGGATATGTCAAACTGCAAAATTTCTAGTAATCCTTTACTGTAGAGCATGTGTGGATATTCCCTCTAAAGCAAGCTACAATTAATTGCACCTTGAATTTACTACTATGAAGAAAGAGGCAGCATATTTACCTTAAGTCTTTGGGTTTTGGAGGAAGACTACACTACATTTGGCAACACTGTTGTAACCCATTTCCTGAATAATCCACAATGTTACCAATTTTATTGTTGTCCACAGCAAAAAAGGCTTAGCAATAGGACCAGGTTATGGTGCAAGCTTCCCCACCTTTTGGATTTCATAAGCTAGAATATTTAAATGGTACTTGAACTCTCTGGTACAACTTGAAAGGCTCCCTTTGAGGCCTCTACTGTGCTTCAATAGGAGAAACACAGTACAGAACCTAATATTATAGAGAAATCCAAACTCCCTCCTGCAAAAACTATCCCATTTGTAAAACTATTTCTGGTTTGCTACTGGCCCTGGTACAACAAAACAGCACCTGAGCACAACAACCAGGAGACCATATGACCTGAGCTGCTCATCATGAATTGGGTATTATTTGGTCTAAAAGTAGATGTGTGCATTGAATGATTAAATTTGGAATGGAATATATCTAACATGCCTAAGGAAGTCCAGAAAACTCAAATAACCCAGCTGAGCAGAATCAGACTTCAAAGTACATACCCCTAGGACCTAGAGATTATCAAACTGAGTGAAGTAAGTAAGACAGAGAAAGACCAATATCATATGATATCACTTATATGTGGAATCTGAAACAATGGTACATATGAACTTATCTACAAAACAGAAATAGAGTCACAGATGTAGAAAACAAACTTATGGTTACCAGAGGAGAAGGGGGGAGGGATAAAGTGGGAGATTGGGATTGACATATATACACTACTATATATAAAATAGATTTAATAAGGACCTACTGTATAGCATAGGAAACTCTACTCAATACTCTGTAATGACCTATATGGGAAAAGAATCTTAAAAAGATTGGATATATGTATATGTATAACTGATTCACTTTGCTGTACACCTGAAACTAACACAACATTGTAAATTAACTATACTCCAGTAAAAGTTTTAAAAAAAGAAAAAATTTAAAAATTTTTTAAATAAATCAATTAAAGGGCTTCCCTGGTGGCACAGTGGTTGGGAGTCCACCTGCCGATGCAGGGGACACGGATTTGTGCCCCAGTCTGGGAGGATCCCACATGCCGTGGAGCGGCTGGGCCTGTGGGCCACGGCCGCTGAGCCTGCGTGTCCAGAGCCTGTGCTCCGCAATGGGAGAGGCCACAATAGTGAGAGGCCCGCATACCTCAAAAAAAAAAAAATCAATTAAGAAGTCAAAAGATTTCTTTCAGCTCAAATAAAATCAATTCCATAACAAAAAAAATTGCATAAAGCAAGATTAATTTTTCATATTCCTAGGTATTATGTGGACAGGATTCTTAGTTCAAAAACACCTCTTTCTGTCAGTATTGTGAAGTTTTTAAATGGATTTTGGTAATGGGGTGGGAGAAGGAATAGGGGTTGGCACATCTCATTTCTCTTTAGTTTCTATAAGATCCTTAATTTCCCCTCTGTATAAGTTTGCTCAGACTGCCATAACAAAGTACGGGCAGACCTCACAGATATTGTGCATTCAGTTCCAGACCACTGCAATAAAGCAAATATTGCAATAAATCAAGTCACACACACACACACACACACACACACACACACACACACACACAAGTACATACTCCTATTGCTGTCATCAGTTCCTCAAACCACACTTGTGGCCTCCTGAGAAGTTATCTATGACTGTGAGCCAAGAAGGAAAAATTACCTGTCTTTTTGATGGATGTTGACCACATCCAGAAATGGACAGCTGCTGCACTCCAGCCCAATCTGTGACAGTCTGAAGCTCCTAAAGGGAAATATTTCCAGTTGGCATAATTTTGTTGTGTATATCTGTACACTTTGTGTGGAGGGAGAGATGGTCCACTGTATGGATCCATAATGACTCCTGGGAGGAGCTAATGGGATGCCTTTCCCATCAGGGATTTGAAAAACAAGATTAGAGAATTGGTGACAAGGAGTTCTGGGGAAAAGTTATGTGAATAGATGTCTTGGTCTAGTCATAGACTGTTAGGCTATTTATGTCCTATATAAAAGTCCACCAGAGGGTATCTATTGCTGAGGAATCTCTTAATGATCAGAAAGATTCCTATTACAGATGCCATTCAGCCTCTTTACCCAGCCAATCCAGCATGTGTGTTCAAAATGGCCATGGTGGCAAGGTGGAAGGATATACATGGAACTCAGCAACATGGACTTGCTCTTCCCAAGTCTAATCTATTACAATGCCTATGTACCCAGCCTTTCAGTCATAGAGACCAATGATGTGCTCTGATATGACACCATTCTCCAAAAGGACTAGCAAGCTCCCTGATGGAAAGTTGATTATCCTTTCTACTTGTGAGTGGGGTAGATATTTGTCCTCAGGAACCCAAATACCTGTCCCAGATATGCATTTGGCATCCCAGTCTACAGTGTTTCTTCTAACACCCTACTATAAGCTGAATTGTGTCCCTAGTTGAAGTCCTAACCCCCAGTACCTCAGAATGTAAACTTATTTGGAAATAGAGCCATTGAAGATGTAATTAGTTAAGATGAGGTCATACTGGAGCAAGGTGGGCCCTTATTCCAACATGACTGATGTCCTTATAAGAAGATGATGTGAAGACACAGGGGAAAAGCATAACATGCTGTTGGAGACAGAGATTATAGTTATGGAACTGTAAGTTGAGGAATGCCAGCAACACCAGAAGCTCATAGCATGGAACTGATTCTCCCCTAGTCCCTTGAGAGATCACAGCTATACTGACACCTGGATTTCAGACTTCTAGCCTCCATCCAGAATGTACAAGAATAAAATTCTGTTGTTTTAGGCCACCCCATTTGTATTATTTTGTCACAGTAGTCCCAGGTATCTAATACACATCCTTATTCATACCTTATTCGGTTAAAAGTTATATCACAAAGCATCAACCTCAATCAAGCCACTCACTTTATAATGAAACAAAGACAGTGATGGGCTCATGCTTATGGAATTCATGGGTTTTACCACATGTCCCATCATCTAGAAGTGGACAGCTATGGTACCAGCTGAGGAGGGTGGGGTTAGGGTACTTTAAACCAGTGACCAATGTACAGTAATGTCCCCCTCCTTACCCCATAGCCAAGTCTCAGAACAAATTGGTAGCGGTCCCTCAATATTAAACCTGAAATCTCTATGTTAAAAATTTTGCTTCTTGTTCCTGCACCCTTGGGTTCCACAAATTTGGAAATATGAGTTCCTAAGAGAATAACGCCTTCAAATGGGAATGAAGTCACGATTTCAGTATATTGGAGACTAATTCTACCTCCTGTTAATTTAGGGCTCTTAAGCCACTGAAGTGAAAGCAGAGAAAGAGTGTGTAACATTGTGGGAGTCACCCATTCCAATTGTCAAGGGGTGATTTTACTGCTGCTACAGAAAGGGAATAAGGAAGGAGATGTGGGGAGTCTGGTAGATTCACTGGAGTGCCTCATTATTCTCACAGTAATTTTTAAGAGAATCTGTAGAAACACAATAAAGGTAAAGCCACAAAGGGTTCAAATCCTCTGGTGATAGAGGTTAGGGCCACCGCACTGGGTAAAGAACCCAACCAGCTAAAGCACTGGCAGAGGTAAGAGAACTCAGAATGGGTGGTGGGGAAATGAGTTTTCAAAGATCAAGGATTCATCAGCACCACTGGAAGGGCAGCCTGAGCAGAAGGTCTAGAATTTCATTAAAGCACCAGATGTTTGAAGACAGCTGCAGTATGGAGGCTGAGTCACCAAGATGAGAAGAACAGCTTGGTACAGCAATTCAACTAAATGTGAATCAGATCTTCCCCTTCTTGGGGATTCTGAGGACATTTTACAGGAGAAAAGCTGAGATCCTCCCAGTCTGCATGTAAGAGTCTGATCAGATTTGGAGACTATGATGGTTAGTTTTTTGTGGCAACTTGGCTATGCCAAGGGATTCAGGTACCCAAACAAACACTAATTCAGGTGTTCCTGTAGAGGCGCTTTTTAGATCTGGCTAATATCTACAATCAGTTGACTTTAAGTAAAGAAGATTATCCCTGATTATGTGGGTGGACCTCATTCAATCAGTGGAAAGGACTTAAGAGCAAAACAAATTCCCTGTAGGAGAAATTCTTCCTCAAGACTGCAGCATCAGATGCTGTGGCCTGCCGTACAAATTTTAGACTTGCCAGTCCACAGTCACATAGCCAATTCCTTGAAATATATATATATAGATAGATAGAT
>RJWK010050050.1:0-16409 GCA_004363435.1 Platanista minor | reverse complement strand
TGATGGACACTTAGGTTGTTTCCATGTCCTGGCTATTGTAAATAGAGCTGCAATGAACATTTTGGTACATGACTCTTTTTGAATTATGGTTTTCTCAGGGTATATGCCCAGTAGTGGGATGGCTGGGTCATATGGTAGTTCTATTTGTAGTTTTTTAAGGAACCTCCATACTGTTCTCCATAGTGGCTGTACCAATTCAAATTTTCAGTCTTTATAGAGATTTAGAAAAAAAAAAAGTCTGAAAGGTTATTTCATATGTACTGAGGAAATTATGTGTATCATCAAAGTCTAGCCAGGAAACAGAAACCACCTAAGTAAAGAGACTTTAATGCAGAAAATTGATTCCGTGGGTGATGAAAGAGCTGAGACACCAAACAAGGGACACTGGGGCAATCCAAAGATTAACAACAGCAGGAAGCCACCCTCGCCCACAACTGACGGGATAAAAGACAAAGGCAGTGTTCCCAGCACTAGTGGAAGCTGGAACCATAGTTTGGCCCACCTGCCAAGAGTTGGATTCATAAAGCTGCTGGCAGGGAAGGAGGAAGAGAGATACCCTGGCTTACTCCTCCCTATTGCCCCCTCCACAATCCAGTCTGAAAAGCATGGGAAGCAGAGCTGCCTCTTGATACAGAGCAGAGCAGGGGGAGGGCAGGGAAGGGGTATGAGAGCAAGCAGATCCAGGACACACACATCATATAATTACCTACTACGGTGGGGCTAGTGGAAGGGAGTGAGGACTGGTAGTGAAGAAAGGAACCTGGAATGAGTTGTAGCCATTTATATTTTAGTAGAGGATATAAAATAGACCGTGAAGCTTTTATTCTTTTACGGGAAAATAATCAAAGTGTTTGGGACCTATTCTGTCTCTTGATTTTTGCATTACACACTAGGCTTATCAATGCCACTACAGTCTCATTTCTAGGTGGACACCTAGGAGCAGGGGCCACAACATTACCCTGTCTCACAACAAATTTCTGGTATTCCAGTATGATATCACAATGTTCTAGTGTTTTGCATACACACAAACACACACACACACACACACACACACACACAACACATGCACATTTTAACTGACAGAAACATGATAGAACATAAAATGTGATGGCTTCAGGAATCAGCTTTGTAAATTGTGCAACATAATTTGTGATCTCAATGTTCTGTAAGAGTGTAAGATTCAAATCTATTCATCAAGACACTCTTTTTAAAATAAATTTATTTATTTATTTATGGCTGCGTTGGGTCTCTGTTGCTGCTCCCCGGCTTTCTCTAGTTGCAGCAAGCGGGGGCTACTCTTCGTTGAGGTGCACCGGCTTCTCACTGTTGTGGCTTCTCTTTGTTGTGGAGCACGGGCTCTAGGCATGGGCTCAGTAGTTGTGGCTCATGGGCTCTAGACTGTAGGCTCAGTAGTTGTGGCGCATGGGCTTAGTTTCTCTGTGGCATGTGGGATCTTCCCGGACCAGGGCTCGAACCCATGTCCCCTGTATTGGCAGGCAGATTCTTAACCACTGAGCCGCCAGGGAAATCCCAAGACACTTTTAATATAATGAAAACTTTTATGGGTCAGGGGAAGACTTATCACAATGAGGTCAGATTTTGCTTCCCAAGCTATTTGATCAAGAGGCCACACACCCCAGCTACTGATGGATTCACTGAAGCCAACAGAAACAGGTTGGATGGGAGAGGAGAGAGTGTGACTGCATTAGACCATGGGTGGGAGCAGTGAAGGACCCATGAGGACCTCCAGCTTGTTCCTATTCACTGAAGTTAGGGACTGACTCCTGTCTGGTGTGCAAAACCATTAAGGGGATATTATTACCCTTCATCTGATCTTGACAAGAGAATTTTTTGTGATTAAAATAAAAAGACAAACTGATTAAGCTGCATCTGGGTTAACTTTCCTAAATAACAAATTGGCAGACAGCCTGGAAACAATGTAAATTCTGCTTCATTAAAATTACAATCACAGGGCTTCCCTGGTGGCGCAGTGGTTGAGAGTCCACCTGCCAATGCAGGGGACACAGGTTCGTGCCCCGGTCCGGGAGGATCCCACATGCCGCGGAGCGGCTGGGCCCGTGAGCCATGGCCGCTGAGCCTGCGCGTCCGGAGCCTGTGCTCCACAACGGGAGAGGCCACAGCAGTGAGAGGCCCGCGTGCCGCAAAAAAAAAAAAAAATTACAATCACAGCTGATTTTTCTTCTACCTAGCTGGCTACTGAGAAATAAAATTTTGATGGTTGTATGCCTCATGTAGAAAGGCAACATATAGTAAATTTTCACAGAAATTCCCATAGATGGGACTGGAGGTAACCACATAGAAAAATGGGAAGGAATGCCCTTTCTTGGGAGTCAGATAGGTGCACGTAGTGGCAAGTCAGCAAAGAATCTGCCCCCGTGCTTTCATAGTTGAAGTGGTGGTCCCTCAACTGGCATGATGGAGTGAGGAACTGGGGTCCAAGCCTTGAGACTACCAAGTATTGGTGGCCTTAAGCATAGGTCATAGCCATATTTCCATGGAGTTTTGCAGGAGCCCAGCTCTCTTTGGGAAGCCAATCTACAGGAGATCAGTTTTGGACAAGTTAACCCTTCCTTACTTCTTACAAGAATTAGCAAGTGTTTGGGGAAAATGGTTTCATACAACACCAACAGAGGTTTTACATTTTACAGCTGTTATGGTGGGGAGGGGGTGGGCAAGTGACCTACTTCCTGTTCTCTGACAATGCCCCAAAGAGATTACAAGACCCCACAGAAGAATGGCTACAAGTTTCCAGTCTCTCCAAAGACCTCTATGCCTAAAACATAATCAAAAAAGCTGTAGAGTTACCCAGACCTGAATGGAATGCGTGGCTTGGACAATGGACATTTCAGTACTAACTAGTGGAAACAGATAACCAATATAAATAGATCTCAAGAACCCCTTGAAACTTGTTTATAATATTGGATCCCTGGTGCAACCTTGAAGAGGAAGAGCTTAAAGAATGATGAATGAGCTGCCCAGCAGCCCAATGGGAAGGGAAGAGTTGGACATTGAGTTGATTTAAAGAAAATAAAGAATTGCTATGTTGCTCACAAAAATATTTTAATTTACAAAGTTCAAGTCCAGGAAAATTTTCTTTTACTTTATCTTTTAACATATTATATTGTATTTAAGGGAAATAAATATTGCTTTAAGAGTTCTGTGATTTGCTAATGTTTCATAGTGGTTGTGAGCATTCGAGGTAAAACCAACCAGGTTTCAAATTACTCCATGATAAGTGCTTGAGGTATGATTTTTAATTTTTTAAGCTGTAGTTTCTACAAGTGTAAAATAGGGATTGTTATTAATCACTAAGATTAATGAGACAACGTTTATAAAGCACCTATTAGCACACTGATCTCACTCAGTGATACTTGAAGGATAATATTCACATTATATGAAACTGAGAAAATAAAAAATGGGAAAAGATCATCCATAAACTGATCACCCTAGCACAAGTACCATCATTTTGGATACTTTGTTTTGAGGTAGATTTTTAACTTTAGGGATTGTTTTGTTATAGTTGCCATGCCAGCTTCACGAGGGTAGAACCTCAGCACCTTTCATAGTTAATGATTAAAATATTACTGAATTTTTGGAAATTCCCTGGTGGTCCAGTGGTTGGGACTCCGCACTTTTGCTGCCGAGGGCCCAGGTTCAGTCCCTGGTTGGGGAACGAGGATTCCCACAAGCCGTGCAGCATAGCCAAAAAAACCTCAAAAACCTGAATTTTTGAATTAATCGGTAAGTTGGAGTTAGTTTGTATTTTTTCATATTTGGTCTGGTAATAAAATGCAAGAAGCTCTCAAATAGGCAGAAATGTTCTTTTAAAAGCATAGTTGATACAGTTTTTCCAAAAAAAAATGAAGACTTTCATTTTTATGTTGCCTATATCATTTCAAAATATTTCAAAAGCATGATTAGGCAGCCTCAGATGTGTGAAGAATATTCTTCAACTCATTTTTAAGCACTCCACTTTTAAGCTTTTCATTATTGTTCCTAATACATGTAAATAAAGATACTTTTTTTAAAGTGGTATTGTACACGAAGAATCCAATTGCTTTATATATCTGAAAGGGCAGTTCCTCTTTTTTTGTTTTTGTCTCTTTAAAAATAAAATGGCAATATGCATGTGGAATTGCTGGCTTACTTAAGATTCTTGAAACGTGTTTTTTTCCCCAAGGATTTCCTCATATCCTTTCCGAGCCCAGTGAAGTTACTGCTTCAGCAAAAGGCACATCATTGCTTGCCATTATGCTCATTTTGTACTTTCCTAGATAGTGTTCATTTCCTTCCTATCATTAGTTAAGAGATGACTCAAGAGCAGCTTAGGTAGCCTATCCTCCAGCTCAGTACTCATTTAGAGTATCTGTGATGTGGACAAGAGGAAGCTAACTTTTAAACCCATAAACTGAATCTGGGGGAGTTAGGGCAATCTCTAGAAGACATTCTGGGCCTCAGTGGGGAATATAGGCTTGCTGGTGACCCATCTCTTGACACTCTTTCCCATGTGCTTCCACACTTACCCGGACTAAATCTTTCAGCAGAGACTAGCCAGGCCTCCTCCTCCTTCCTCTGGTTTAATGATAACTAGCACCCCAGTGAGATTCCTTTTCCCCCATGTTGGTAAGTCTCAATAAATATCACAGACAAAACCAACACGCACAATCATCCTTGATCCATACATTATTCCTCTTCATTCCTCATTTGTTAGTATCTTTGACTATTTTACTTATAATTGGCAGCTTTAACAACAGATTCTTGGGTGAAAATACAAATTAAATTTTGGTTTTAGATTTCATCATTGAATCCTGATTGAATAAAAGTTCAAAGTTTCATGGACTTAGAGAAAGCACTATTAGAATTTCATTTTGCAGAATATATCCAAGTAATTGCTGAAATAAGTCCTTATAAACTGGCTCATTTCAGAAATACTGGAAAAACAAAAAGTAGATACAGAGAAAAAAAGTTAAATCAGTAAATTGAAGCTGTTTTCAAGTGATATGTATAACAAACATAACTACTCTTATAACGTGAAAATTAATAATAGTAACTAAAAATAAGCAACTCATCTGTAGAACATTTCTTTAAGATAAGGCATTTAACAAACTTCTACTTCTTCCTACCCATCCACCCCCTGCCCTTCATCGTTTTGTTAATACAGTGTAAACGTTTAGTTTCACCTACTCGAGACTAAAACATTATTTTGAACAGTTGGTGCTTTCTCTTAAGAATCATTCTGACATTTGTGTTGTGCATTATAATTATAATTACAATAAATTTTTGACCTCTGTTTAACTGAAAACAATGCTAGTTTCAGTTAAACACACTAGTGTTGTTTCCCTATGACTACTTCACTCTTCAATTCTTAATTCTGATTCCTTTCTCAGTTTTCATGTACAGGCAGACCTTGTTTTATTGTGCTTCACAGATACTGCGTTTTCACAAGTTGAAGGTTTATAGCAACCCAATGTAGAGTAAGTTTCTAGGTGCTATTTTTCCAACAGCATTTGCTCACTTTGTGTCCCTGAGCCACATTTTAGTAATTCTTGAAATATTTCACTTTTTCATGATTACTATATTTGTTATGGTGATCTGTGGTCAGTGATCTTTGATACTACTATTGTAATTGTTTTGGGGCACCACAAACTGTGCCCATGTAAAACAGTGAACTTAACTGATAAAAACTTAACTAATAAATGTTGCTTGTGTTTGGATAGCTTACCCATCAGCCACTTTCCAGTCCCTTTCCCTCTCCTCATGCCTCTCTAGTCCCTGAGACACAGCAATATTGAAATTAGGCCAGTTAATAACCCTACAATGGCCTCTAAGTGTTCAAGTGAAAGGAAGAGTTGCATGTCTCTCACTTTAAATAAAAAACTGGAAATGATTAAGCTTAGTGAGGGAAGGATGTGGAATGTCAAGATAGGCCAAAAGCTAGGTCTCTTGCGCTAAACAGTTAGCCAAGTTGTGACCGCAAAGGAAAAGTTCTTGAAAGAAATTAAAAGTGCTGCTCCAGTGAACACACAAATTATAGGAAAGCAAGACAGCCTGATTGCTGATATGGAGAAAGTTGTAGTGGTCTGGACAGAAGATCACATCAGCCACACATCCCCTTAAGCCAAAGCCTAATCCATAGCAAGGCCCTAACTCTCTTCAATTCTAGGAAGGCTGAAAGAGGTAAGGAAGCTGCAGAAGAAAAGTCTGAAGCTACCAGAAAGTGGTTCACAAGGTTTAAAGAAAGAAGCCAGAAGGCATCTTCATGACATAAAAAGGCAAGGTAAAGCAGCAAGTGCTGATGTGGAAGCTGCAGCAAGTTATTCAGAAGATCTAGCTAAGATAATGGATGAAGGTGGCTACACTAAGCAGTAGATTTTCAATGTGGATAAAACAGCTTTATACTGGCAGCTGATGCCATCTAGGACTTTCATAGTTAGAGAGGAGGAGCCAATGCCTGGCTTCAAAGCTTCAAAGGACAGGCTGGTTCTCTTGCTAGGGGCTAATGCAGCTGGGGACTTTAAGTTGAAGCCAACGTTCATTTACCATTCTGAAAATCTTAGGGCCCTTAAGAATTATGCCAAATATACTCTGCTTATGCCCTCTAAATGGAACAATAAAGTCTGGATGATAGCACACCTGTTTACAACATAGTTTACTGAATATTTTAAGCCCACTGTGAGACCTACTGCTGAGATATAAGATTCCTTTCAAAATGCTACTGCTCATTGACAATGCACCTAGTCACCGAAGAGGTCTGACGGAGATGTACCACAAGATTCATGTTGTCTTGATGCCTGCTAACATAATATCTATTCTGCAGCCCATTCATCAAGGAGTAATTTCAACTTCAAGTCTTATTATTTAAGAAATACATTTTGTAAGGCTATAGCTGCCAGAGTGATTCCTCTGATGAACCTGGGCAAAGTAAATTGAAAACCTTCTGGAAAATTTCGCAACTTTAGATACCATTAAGGACATTCACGATTAATGGGAAGAGGTCAAAATATCAACATTAACAAGAATTTGGAAGAAGTTGATTCCATCCTGCATAGATGACTTTGAGGGGTTCAAGACTTCAGTGGAGGAAGTCACTGAATTTGAAGTGGAGCCTGAAGATGTGAATTGCTGAAATCTCGTGATAAAATTGTAAGGGACAAGGAGTTGCTTCTTTTGGATGAACAAAGAAAGTAGTTTCACGAGATGGAATGTACTCCTGGTGAAAATGCGGTGAAGATTGTTGAAGTGACAGCAAAATCTTTAGAATATTACAAAGTCTTAGTTGATAAAGCAGTGGCAGTGTTTGAGAGGACCGACTCCAATTCTGAAAGTTCTAGTGTGCCTAACGTGCTATCAAACAGCATTGTGTGCTACAGAGAAACCATTCATAAAAGGAAGTCAACTGGTGAGGCAAACTTCACCACTGCCTGATTTGAAGAAATTGCCATGGCTACCCCAATCTTCAGCAACCACCACCCTGATCAACCATCAGCCATCGATATCAAGGCAAGACCCACCACCAGCAAAAAGACTACATCTTGCTGAAGGCTCAGATTATGGTTAGCAGTTCTTAGCAATAAAGTAGTTTTGATTTAAGGTATGCACATGGTGTTTTTTAGACATAATGCTACTGGATACTTATTGGACTACAGTCTATAACTTTTATATGCAGTTGGAAACCAAAAAATTCATGTGACTCTTTTGTGATATTCACTTTATTGTGGTGGTCTAGAACTGAACCCAGAATATCTCTGAGGCACACCTTTTGACTTTATTTTCAGTAAGATTATTTGCATTAGTAGACTTTCATATATTTCTGGTATACTTCTTAATTTTGTGCACAGAAGTATGGTACACACAGTGGTTTTATAGCACACAGGTATTTTACTGTAATTAAAAGCCCTTGGAAGTTGCCAATGATACACAGGTTATGAGAATTACAGGAAAAAGTAAAGCTAAATACTCATATGCAATTAAAATACTCAATTAACTTGGCAGTTATTTAAAAGACTAATTTGTGTTGGACTGTCTAGGCTTTTGAGAGATAACAGCTTAATGATTAAGTGCATAACAAATGTGTGACAAATGAATTAGAAAATAGAAAGATTAGGAGAAGGAGAATCAGTTATGTGATGGTCCCTAAACGATTATGCAAAAAATGGAAATGTAGACCTTTAACCATTTCTAATAAATCTTTCTAAAATCTTTGATTCAAAACATAATTCAGTCTATCATAAACTTAGGAGACAACAGAAATAGTCACAGATGTAGAAAACAAACTTATGGTTACCAAGGGGAAAGGGGGGGCAAGAGGGATAAATTGGGAGATTGGGATTGACATATACACATATATAAAATAGATAACTAATAAAAACCTACTATATAGCACAGGGAACTCTAATCAATACTCTGTAATGACCTATATGGGCACAGAATCTAAAAAAGAGTGGATGTATCTATATGTATAACTGATTCACTTTGCTGTACAGCAGAAACTAACACAATATTGTAAATCAACTGTACTCCAATAAAAATTAATTAAAAAACAAAACAAAACAAAGAAAAAAATACTTAGGAGAAGTACAGAATATACTGAATACTAAAAGGAATAAATAGATTTCTCTGCCTCACATGACCATTGACCACACATCTGGAGAATGTTTGTGTAGATTTTCTAAGTTATGTGAGTTGATCTGACTCCTAGTTAGGAACACATTATTCTTTCAGACAACCAAACTAAGGAGAAAACTTCCTTATGATTAGATTTTCTGCTGCGTTGGATCTCCTGGGAAATAAAATTGACTGTCTCATTTTTCTAATTAAAAATTTCAGGGAATTGCCTGGCAGTCCAGCAGTTGGGACTCCACATTTCCACTGCCAGGGGTGCCTGGGTTCGGGCCATAACGTGCATGGCACAGCCAAAAAAAAAAATTTTTTTAGTAAGCATTACCTAGTAATCCAAGTAACATTACCAGTATAGAAAGTTCAGTCAAGTATTTTAGGCCCTAGAGTAGATTCCAGATCCAGATGACCCAATTATTTAGTTAGCATGTCTATACGAAACAAATTAATTAATTGCTACTTTCCTCTTTGAAAATACAATCATGGATAAAAGACATATAGAAATATTAAGCTTTTGGATAGGGGGGAATTTGGCAGAAGAGTAAGACGCGTAGATCACCTTCCTCCCCACAGATACACCAGAAATACATCTACACGTGGAACAACTCCTACAGAACACCTACTAAACGCTGGCAGAAGACCTCGGACTTCCCAAAAGGCAAGAAACTCCCCACATACCTGGGTAGGGCAAAAGAAAAAAGAATAAACAGAGACAAAAGAATAGGGACAGGACCTGCACCAGTGAGAGGGAGCTGTGAAGGAGGAAAGGTTTCCACACACTAGAAGCCCCTTCGCGGTGGGAGACTGCGGGTGGCGGAGGGGGGAAGCTTCGGGGTCGCGGAGGAGAGCGCAGCAACAGGGTCGCGGAGGGCAAAGCGGAGAGATTCCCGCACGGAAGATCGGCGCCGACCGGCACTCATCAGCCAGAGAGGCTTGTCTGCTCCCCCGCCGGTGCAGACGGGGTTGGGAGCTGAGGCTGGGGCTTCCGTCGGAGCGCAGGGAGAGGACTGGGGTTCGCGGCATGAACACAGCCTGCAGGGGGTTAGTGCACCACGGCTAGCTGGCCGGAAGTCTGGGAAAAAGTCTGGACCTGCCGAGGAGGCAAGAGACTTTTTCTTCCCTCTTTGTTTCCTGGTGCGCGAGGAGAGGGGATTGGGAGCGCTGCTTAAAGGAGCTCCAGAGACGGGAGCGAGCCGCGGCTAACAGCGTGGACCCCACAGACGGGCCTGAGACGCTAAGGCTCCTGCTGCCGCCACCAAGAAGCCTGTGTGCGAGCACAGGTCACACTCCACACCTCCCCTCCCAGAGCCTGTGCAGCCCGCCAACGCCAGGGTCCTTGATCCAGGGACAACTTCCCGGGGAGAACGCACAGCGCGCCTCAGGCTGGTGCAACGTCCTGCCGTCCTCTGCTGCCGCAGGCTCGCCCCACACTCTGTGTCCCTCCCTCCCCCCGGCCTGAGTGAGCCAGAGCCCCCGAGTCAGCTGCTCCTTTAACCCCGTCCTGACTGAGCGAAGAACAGATAACCTCCGGCGACCTACACGCAGAGGCGGGGCCAAATCCACAGCTGAGCCCCGGGAGCTGTGCGAACAAAGAAGAGAAAGGGAAATCTCTCCCAGCAGCCTCAGGAGCAGCGGATTAAATCCCCACAATCAACTTGATGTACCCTGCATCTGCGGAATACATGATTAGACAACGAATCATCCCAAATTGAGGAGGTGGACTTTGAGAGCAAGATTTATTATTTTCTCCCCTTTTCCTCTTTCTGTGAGTGTGTATGTATCTGTGTGAGATTTTGCCTGTATAGCTTTGCTTTCACCATTTGTCCTAGGGTTCTATCTGTCCTTTTTTTCTGTTTTCTTTTTTACTTAAAAAATTTTTTTTCTCAATAATTTTTTATTTTAATAACTATTTTATTTTATCTTACTTTATTTTATTCTTTCTTTCTCTCTTTCTTTCTACTTTTTCTCCCTTTTATTCTGAGCCGTGTGGATGAAAGGCTCTTGGTGCTGCAGCCAGGAGTCAGTGCTGTGCCTCTGAGGTGGGAGAGCCAACTTCAGGACACTGGTCTACAAGAGACCTCCCAACCCCACATAATATCAAACGGCAAAAATCTCCCAGAGATCTCCATCTCAACACCAGCACCCAGCTTCACTCAACGACCAGCAAGCTACAGTGCTGGACACCCTATGCCAAACAACTAGCAAGACAGGAACACAACCCCACCCATTAGAAGAGACGCTGCCTAAAATCATAAGTCCACAGACACCCCAAAACACGCCACCAGACGTGGACCTGCCCACCAGAAAAACAAGATCCAGCCGCATCCACCAGAACACAGACACTAGTTCCCTCCACCAGAAAGCCTAGACAACCCACTGAACCAACCTTAGCCACTGGGGACAGACACCAAAAACAACTGGAACTACGAACCTGCAGCCTGTAAAAAGGAGACCCCAAACACAGTAAGATAAGCAAAATGAGAAGACAGAAAAACACACAGCAGATGAAGGAGCAAGATAAAAACCTACCAGACCTAACAAATGAAGAGGAAATAGGAAGTCTACCTGAAAAAGAATTCAGAATAATAATAGTAAAGATGATGCAAAATTTTGGAAGTAGAATAGAGAAAATGCAAGAAACATTTAACAAGGACCTAGAAGAAGTAAAGATGAAACAAGCAACGATGAACAACACAATAAATGCAATTAAAAATACTCTAGATGGGATCAATAGCAGAATAACTGAGGCAGAAGAATGGATAAGTGATCTGGAAGATAAAATATTGGAAATAACTACTGCAGAGCAGAATAAAGAAAAAAGAATGAAAAAAACTGAGGACAGTCTCAGAGACCTCTGGGACAACATTAAACGCCCCAACATTCAAATTATAGGGGTTCCAGAAGAAGAAGAGAAAAAGAGAGGAACTGAGAAAATATTTGAAGAGATTATAGTTGAAAACTTCCCTAATATGGGAAAGGAAATAGTTAATCAAGTCCAGGAAGCACAGAGAGTCCCATAAAGGATAAATCCAAGGAGAAACACGCCAAACAAAAATTAATCAAACTGTCAAAAATTAAATACAGGGCTTCCCTGGTGGCGCAGTGGTTGAGAGTCCACCTGCCGATGCAGGGGACATGGGTTCATGCCCCGGTCCGGGAAGGTCCCACATGCCACGGAGCAGCTAGGCCTGTGAGCCATGGCCACTGAGCCTGCGCATCCAGAGCCTGTGCTCCGCAACGGGAGAGGCCACAACAGTGAGAGGCCCGCGTACCGCAAAAAAAAAAAAATTAAATACAAAGAAAACATATTAAAAGCAGCAAGGGAAAAACAACAAATAACACACAAGGGAATCTCCATAAGGTTAACAGCTGATCTTTCAGCAGAAACTCTTCAAGCCAGAAGGGGCTGGCAGGACATATTTAAAGTGATGAAGGAGAAAAACCTGCAACCAAGATTACTGTACCCAGCAAGGATCTCATTCAGATTTGATGGAGAAATTAAAACCTTTACAGACAAGCAAAAACTGAGAGAGTTCAGCACCACCAAACCAGCTTTACAACAAATGCTAAAGGAACTTCTCTAGGCAAGAAACACAAGAGAAGGAAAAGACCTACAATAACCAACCCAAAACAATTAAGAAAATGTGAATAGGAACATACATATGGATAATTACCTTAAATGTAAATGGATTAAATGCTCCCACCAAAAGACACAGACTGGCTGAAAGGATACAAAAACATGACCTGTATAGATGCTGTCTACAAGAGATCCACTTCAGACCTAGAGACACATACAGACTGAAAGTAAGGAGATGGAAAAATATATTCCATGCAAATGGAAACCAAAAGAAAGCTGGAGTAGCAATTCTCATATCAGACAAAATAGACTTTAAAACAAAGACTATTAAAAGAGACAAAGAAGGACACTACATAATGATCAAGGGATCGATCCAAGAAGAAGATATAACAATTGTAAATATTTATTCACCCAACATAGGAGCACCTCAATACATAAGGCAAACACTAACAGCCATAAAAGAGGAAATCGACAGTAACACATTCATAGTAGGGGACTTTAACACCACACTTTCACCAATGGACAGATCATCCAAAATGAAAATAAATAAGGAAACACAAGCTTTAAATGATACATTAAGCAAGATGGACTTAATTGATATTTATAGGATATTCCATCCAAAAACAACAGAATACACATTTTTCTCAAGTGCTCATGGAACATTCTCCAGGATACATCATATCTTGAGTCACAGATCAAGCCTTGGTAAATTTAAGAAAACTAAAACTGTATCAAGTATCTTTTCCGACCACAATGCTATGAGACTAGATATCAATTACAGGAAAAGATCTGTAAAAGATACAAACATATGGAGGCTAAACAATACACTATTTAATAATGAAGTGATCACTGAAGAGATCAAAGAGAAAATCAAAAAACACCTAGAAACAAATGACAATGGAGACACAACGACCCAAAACCCATGGGATGCAGCAAAAGCAGTTCTAAGAGGGAAGTTTATAGCAATACAATCCCACCTTAAGAAACAGGAAACATCTCGAATAAACAACCTAACCTTGCACCTAAAGCAATTAGAGAAAGAAGAACAAAAAAACCCCAAAGTTAGCAAAAGGAAAGAAATCACAAAGATCAGATCAGAAATAAATGAAGAAGAAATGAAGAAAACGATAGCAAAGATCAATAAAACTAAAAACTGGTTCTTTGAGAAGATAAACAAAATTGATAAACCATTGGCCAGACTCATCAAGAAAAAAGGAGAAGACTCAAATCATCAGAATTAGAAATGAAAAAGAAGAAACAACTGACACTGCAGAAATACAAAAGATCATGAGAGATTACTACAAGCAACTCTATGCCAATAAAATGGTCAACCTGGAAGAAATGGACAAATTCTTAGAAATGCACAACCTGACAAGACTGAATCAGGAAGAAATAGAAAATATGAACAGACCAATCACAAGCACTGAAATTGCAACTGTGATTAAAAATCTTCCAACAAACAAAAGCCCAGGACCAGATGGCTTCACAGGCGAATTCTATCAAACATTTAGAGAAGAGCTAACACCTATCCTTCTCAAACTCTTCCAAAATATAGCAGAGGGAGGAACACTCCCAAACTCATTCTACGAGGCCACCATCACCCTGATACCAAAACCAGACAAGGATGGCACAAAGAAAGAAAACTACAGGTCAATGTCACTGATGAACATAGATGCAAAAATCCTCAACAAAATACTAGCAAACAGAATCCAACAGCACATTAAAAGGGTCATACACCATGATCAAGTGGGGTTTATCCCAGGAATGCAAGGATTCTTCAATATACACAAATCAATCACCGTGATACACCATACTAACAAATTGAAGGAGAAAAACCATATGATCTCAATAGATGCAGAGAAAGCTTTCGACAAAATTCAACACCGATTTATGATAAAAACCCTGGAGAAAGTAGGCATAGAGGGAACTTTCCTCAACATAATAAAGGCCATAGATGACAAACCCACAGCCAACATCGTCCTCAATGGTGAAAAACTGAAAGCATTTCCACTAAGATCAGGAACAAGACAAGGTTGCCCACTCTCACCACTCTTATTCAACATAGTTTTGGAAGTTTTAGCCACAGCAATCAGAGAAGAAAAGGAAATAAAAGGAATCCAAATTGGAAAAGAAGAAGTAAAGCTGTCACTGTTTGCAGATCACATGATACTATACATAGAGAATCCTAAAGATGCTACCAGAAAACTACTAGAGCTAATCAATGAATTTGGTAAAGTAGCAGGTTACAAAATTAATGCACAGAATCTCTGGCATTCCTATAAACTAATGATGAAAAATCTGAAAGTGAAATCAAGAAAACACTCCCATTTACCATTGCAACAAAAAGAATAAAATATCTAGGAATAAACCTACCTAAGGAGACAAAAGACCTGTATGCAGAAAATTATAAGACACTGATGAAAGAAATTAAAGATGATACAAATAGCTGGAGAGATATACCATGTTCTTGGATTGGAATAATCAACATTGTGAAAATGACTGTACTATACAAAGCAATCTACAGATTCAATGCAATCCCTATCAAACTACCACTGGCATTTTTCACAGGACTAGAACAAAAAATTTCGCAATTTGTATGGAAACACAAAAGACCCCTATTAGCCAAAGCAATCTTGAGAACGAAAAATGGAGCTGGAGGAATCAGACTCCCTGACTTCAGACTGTACTACAAAGCTACAGTAATCAAGACAGTATGGTACTGGCACAAAAACAGAAATATAGATCAATGGAACAGGATAGAAAGCCCAGAGGTAAACCCATGCACATATGGTTACCTTATCTTTGATAAAGGAGGCCAGAATGTACAGTGGAGAAAAGACAGCCTCTTCCGTAAGTAGTGCTGGGAAAACTGGACAGGTACATTTAAAAGTATGAGATTAGAACACTCCCTAATACCATACACAAGAATAAGCTCAAAATGGAATAAAGACCTAAATGTAAGGCCAGAAACTATCAAACTCTTAGAGGAAAACATACGCAGAACACTCTATGACATAAATCACAGCAAGATCCTTTTTGACCCACCTCCTAGAGAAACGGAAATAAAAACAAAAATAAACAAATGGGACCTAATGAAACTTCAAAGCTTTTGCACCACAAAGGAAACCATAAACAAGACCAAAAGACAGCCCTCAGAATGGGAGAAAATATTTTCAAATGAAGCAACTGACAAAGGACTAATCTCCAGAATTTACAAGCAGCTCATGCAGCTCAATAACAAAAAAACAAACAACCCAATCCAAAAATGGGCAGAAGACCTAAATAGACATTTCTCCAAAGAAGATATACAGATTGCCAACAAACACATGAAAGAATGCTCAACATCGTTAAGCATTAGAGAAATGCAAATCAAAACTACAATGAGATATCATCTCACACCACTCACAATGGCCATCATCAAAAAATCTAGAAACAATAAATTCTGGAGAGGGTGTGGAGAAAAGGGAACACTCTTGCACTGCTGGTGCGAATGTGAATTGGTACAGCCACTATGGAGAACAGTATGGAGGTTCCTTATAATACTACAAATAGAACTACCATATGACCCAGCAATCCCACTACTGGGCATATACCCTGAGAAAACCATAATTCAAAAAGAGTCATGTACCAAAATGTTCATTGCAGCTCTATTTACAATAGCCAGGAGATGGAAACAACCTAAGTGTCCATCATCGGATGAATGGATAAAGAAGATGTGGCACATATATATAAAATGGAATATTACTCAGCCATAAAAAAGAAACGAAATTGAGTTATTTGTAGTGAGGTGGATGGACCTAGAGTCTGTCATACAGAGTGAAGTAAGTCAGAGAGAGAAAGACAGATACCATATGCTAACACATATATATGGAATCTAAGAAAAAAAAATGTCATGAAGAACCTAGGGGTAAGATGGGAATAAAGACACGGACCTACTAGAGAATGGACTTGAGGATATGGGGAGGGGGAAGGGTAAGCTGGGACAAAGTGAGAGAGTGGCATGGACATATGTACACTACCAAACGTAAAATAGATAGCTAGTGGGAAGCAGCCGCATAGCACAGGGAGATCAGCTCAGTACTTTGTGATCACCTGGATGGGTGGGATAGGGAGGGTGGGAGGGAGGGAGACACAAGAGGGAGGAAATATGGGAACATATGTATATGTATAACTGATTCACTTTGTTATAAAGCAG
>RJWK010050049.1:0-16409 GCA_004363435.1 Platanista minor | reverse complement strand
TGTGGCCTCTCCCGTGGCGGAGCACAGGTTCTGGACTCGCAGGCTCAGCGGCCATGGCTCACGGGCCCAGCCCCTCCGCGGCATGTGGGATCTTCCCGGAACGGGGGGCACGAACCCGCGTCCCCTGCATCGGCAGGCGGACTCTCAACCACTGCGCCACCAGGGAAGCCCTGCATTGTTATTTTAATTTGCATTTTTCTCATGACATATGATGTTGAGCATCTTTCCATATACTTATTTTCCATCTGCATATCTTCTTTTTGAGGTGTCCATGTGTTTTGCCCATTTTTTAAAGTGAATTGTTTTCTTACTGTTGAGTTTTAAGACTTTGTGTATTTGGGGTATCAGTCCTTTGTCAGATACATGTTTTGCAAATATTTTCTCCCAGATTGGAGCTTGTATTTTCATTTTCTTAAATGTCTTAGAGCAGAGTTTTAATTTGAATGAAGTCCAATTTATCAATTTTTTCTTTCACAGATCATACTTTTGATGTTGTACCTGTCCCCAGTATTCATCAGTCTTTCCTGTGACCAAAGGGATAAATCAGGGTGTAGGCTAATGGGGTTCAGAGGGCAGTGTAAACTGAAAGAGCAGGAGGGCAGGAATTGACCCTTTGATCTTGTCCATATAGGCTCCACCTTTTGAGATCATTTCTCAGTCATCTATTTCTATAATAATGCTACATAACAAAACGACCCCAGAACTCAAGGGCTTATAATAATAACCATTTACTTCTCTCTCACATGTCCATGGGTTGGCTGGATTTCAGCTGATCAAGCCTGTGCTCAGCTGGGTTTAAATCCAAGCTGCAGGTTGGGTCCAGATCTGTTCCACATGTCACTTATCTTCCTTGGACCTTGTTCTTTTCAGGTCAAAAGACTGGAGGGCAAGCCCAGCCACACAAGCACATTTCTAGTCTTTGCTTACATCATATCTGCTAACATCCCATTGGTGAAAGCAAGTCCATGGCCAAGCTCAACATCAATGGGGCAGGGAAGTATACTCCTCCTATGGATTACTGAACAGCAATCTAATATGCCACAAATCATATATGCAAATTCCTATCACAGGACCCTGTGCTCTGCTTTCAGATATCCAAAGGCACATTCCCAAACAAGAAAGCAAGAGAGAAATTCAGTTATAAGCTAAGTAAGTTGAAACACTGCTAGCTTTATTTTCCACTGTTCTTATACCCAGTGCCTAAGGTTAGACTCTGTGCTACTCGGGGCTACAGAATCAAGTCAGTATAGCATTCCATGGGACTCTGGCAGGTGCTTCACAGAAGGATATAGATCCTTCAGGAGATACAATAATACAGAAAGGTGTTATTCGCTCCCCACCCCACTGTCCACCTCTTCTCATCGCTCCCCCTACAACAAAGCTAACCACCAGTGACTTTCAACTGAGACAACATGCAGAAAGGCCCCACTGCCTCATCTTCTCTGCCTCCTTCCCACATCTGCCCCCACCCCCTACCCTCCACTGAGAGCTTCCAACGCAGGGTACCAGATACCTCTCAGCAGCCATAGCTCCAGCTGCTAGGGCTCCTGCAATGGTGGATACCATCTTAACAACCATGATGGCTGCTTGGCCATGGGAAATGCAGGGGCTACAGGCAGCCCCCAACCCTGTGGGAGATCCAGACCAACCAACGTGCATAGCATAGTGGCTTGACAGGAGAGTCAGTGTCCCAGATCATGAAAAATCTTTCCCGTCATCCTGGCCAACGCAGCTTCTGGGAGACAAAAACCCATCCACTGTGATAGGTGAATAATGCTCCCCCTCAAAAAAAAAAAAGATGTCCACGTCCTAATTCCTGGAACTTGTGAAGATGTTACCTTATGTGGCAAACGGGACTTTACAAATGTGATTAAGGAACTGAAGATGGGAAAATTAGTCTGGATTATCCAGGTGGGTCCAAGGTAATTACAGGGGTTCTTACAAGTAACAGAGGAAGGCAGGAGCCTCAGAGTCAGAGAAGGAGATGTGATGATGGAAGCAGAATTTGGAGTGATGAACAGAAGGGAACCAGGAATGTGGACAGCTTCTAGAAGCTGGAAAAGGCAAGTACACAATTGTCCCCCGGAGCCCTGCCAACCCATCTCAGACTCTGCCCTATGGAACTGTAAGACAATAAAAATTTGTTTTGTTTTAAGCCATCAAGTTTGTGCTAATTTGTTACAGAAGCCATAGGAAACTAATACAGCCAGCAAGTATTTGGGGGCAGTTAGAAAACTGTGAGCACTGAACCCCACTTCTCTTTGCCAGTCCTTCCCCCTTTGACTTGACATCCAGCAAAAGGCAAATATTCAGAATTGGCAGGACAAGTCAACCTGTTAGTGAAACTGTTAGCATTCAGATCTTTTACTTAAATATTTATTTCATTATTTTTAAAGTTCACCATCCAAACCACAGCTGTAACTGGAATCCAGCTGTCCCAGGCAATAGAAATATCAACTGGGGGTGTCCTGAGATTGGCAGATTGTGGGTTGCTAGAGTCAACAAGAGATTGTCCGGTCTGACCCACCCACTTGACAGATGAGGAATTGTGGCTGGAGAGAGGGTGGGTGTCTGGGAGTGGGAAAGGTGAGCAGGTGCTGGGCAGATGGCGCTGGAGCCACTGCGCAGGCATGGCCTCAGTGCCTGGCCCTGCCTGGCCGCCCCCCGTCATGGCTGCTGTTGGTACTGGCTCTCGGTGGCTGTGTAGAAGTCATCCAGCACACTCTGGATGTATTCGAAGGTGGGCCGTTCCTCGGGGTGGTTCTTCCAGCAGCGAGTCATGATGTTGTAGAGCTCTTCGGGGCAGTGCTCTGGTCGAGGCATCCGGTACCCCCGCTCCAGTGCCCGGATCACCTCAGGGTTTGACATCCCTGAGAAGGAGACATGGAATTGAAAAGGGATGGATCGGGGTTGGGGTGGAAGACACCGTTGCCTCCCCAACAACCATCACTCCCCACCTCCCCATGGGAGCTGAGCTCCTCCCACTGTGAAAGCCAGGTATCCCTTCCCCAGCCACCCCTGCAGCAAGGGCAGGGGCCTGGTGCCCAGTTTTGGCCAATGGAGCTGACGGGGAGGCTCCCAGGAAACTTTCAGGCAAGGTTTTTCTCCCTTATGAGAAAAGAGGCTTTGGAGGACACACCCTTCCTCCTTCCTTTGAACACTGACAGAGTGTGATCTTTGGAGCTCCAGCAGCCATCTGACCACATGGGGGAGACAGTCACAGAGGAACCAACCCAGAGTCCTGAGAGCCTTTGAGCAGCTGAACTGACCAGTCACCAGTGCCAGACTCCTTGCTCTGGGGAATAATAACTTACCTATTGTTTCCACCACTCTTAGTCTGATAATTTGTTACTTGCAGCCTAATGCATCCTAATGGATACAGCATTCCATAACCCATTGCCTGTTTTTTTTTTTTTTTTTTTTTTTTTTTGTGGCACGCAGGCCTCTCACTGCTGTGGCATCTCCCACCGTGAAGCACAGGCTCTGGACGCGCAGGCTTAGCAGCCATGGCTCACGGGCCCAGCCGCTCTGCGGCATATGGGATCCTCCTGGACCGGGGCACGAACCCACGTCCCCTGCATCGGCAGGCGGACTCTCAACCACTGCACCACCAGGGAAGCCCCATTGCCTGGTTTTTATTGGTGTACCCTCAAGATAAAACAGTCAGGTAGCTAGACTCAGTGTCACCCTATGAGTGGGAACATTTCTTTCTTTCTTTTTTTTTTTAGATGATGTTGGGGGTAGAAGTTTATTACTTTATTTATTTATTTTTGTTGTGTTGGGTCTTTGTTTCTGTGCGAGGGCTTTCTCTAGTTGTGGCAAGCGGGGGCCACTCTTCATCGCGGTGTGTGGGCCTCTCACTATCGCGGCCTCTCTTGTTGCGGAGCACAGGCTCCAGACGCACAGGCTCAGTAGTTGTGGCTCACGGGCCTAGTTGCTCCGCGGCATGTGGGATCCTCCCAGACCAGGGCTCGAACCCATGTCCCCTGCATTAGCAGGCAGATTCTCAACCACTGCGCCACCAGGGAAGCCCCGGGAACGTTTCTTTGTTCAATTAAAGTTTATGTTAGTTATCCTCAAGAACAATCCTTTAAACATCTATGATCCCCAATTTTATATTACACCAAACATATTCAGAGATCTAAGTGCTCCCTTGAACATCTTTACTTGGATGTCTACAAGTCACCTCAAATTTAACAGGGCTGAAACAGAATTCTTGAATTTCTATTCCCAGACCATCACGCACCCAGTTGCTCAATCAAAACAAGGAGACTCATCCTTGATTCTTCTCTCTCCCTCACCTTCCACATCAGTAAGTCACATCCTTTCTTCACATAAAACACAGCACCAACCCATCAACTTATATCTGTTACGACTGTCACCACTGCCTGTGCCATTGCTGCAGCTCCCACCATCTCCCCAGCCCCGATGCACAATCCACACTAAACCAAAGCATCACTTAAAGGTGGAAATCAGATGATGCCACTTCCCTGCCTAGAATCCTCCAATAGCTTCTGTACACTTCGAATAACACCTATAGGCTTCACTATGACTATGGATCCTGCCTGACTGGGCCCCTGCCAACCCCCTCATGTACTATCTGCTCTCATTCCTTGTCTCCAGCATACCTGGCTTCCTTGCTATTCTTCAGGCACACCGCAGGCCCTAAGAGCTGGCAGTACCTTCTACCTGGAATCCTTTCCCCAGATCTTCACTCAGCTGGCTTTCTGCTCAAATATGACCTGTTCTGACAGTGCTCCCTGTCCACAGGAGGCCCATGTCACTCCCTCTCCCAAGCCCCTGCTTCATTTTCTTCTCTGCAGTGATCTCCACTGAGAGTGTGGGTCTGTTTGGTGTGTGTTCCTCCAGGCTAGAACGTGAGCTCCTGCTGAGCAGGGACCTTGTCTCTTACTGTATCCTTCATGCCTAACACACAGTAGGAATTTGATAAATACTGACGAGTGAACCACGTGTCTACACCTTTTATTTCTAATCTTCAAAACCACTTCTGCAAGGTAGTTGACATTATTACCTATAATTTTTACAGATGGAGAACTAGGGTAGAAGTCAAGTGGATTTCCCAAAGTGTAATAGTTGATGGGGACAGGATTAAAACTCAGGACTATTTACTTAAAAAGTCAGGGACTCTTTATAACCACCTTTGCCTCCTCTCCCCAGTGTTCTGGCTACAGATGCCCTAGGATACATCCCAACTGAAAAGGAACAGAGAACAACTTTATTTACTGAGTCCCAGGCAATCTACATGTTGGGTATATCTTTGTATACCCTATGGTCTACTCAGTGTAGGGTGCTGCCCATAGGCATGGGGATAAATTCATCCATTTGACGAATACTTACTAGACACTCACTATGAGCCAAGCACAAATGTAGGCAGTGCAGATGCACCAGTGAGGAATACAGAAATGATTTCTGGCCTCACAGAGCTCAGAGTCTGATGGAGAAAATATCAAATGAATATATAGTTATCAAGGGTCATGAATGCTGTGAATGAAACAGTATAGGGTATTGTGAATGAGAATCACAGGGACATGTGTGGTACTTTAGATCAGAGGTCCCCAACCAGCGGGGCGTGGACCAGTACAGGAACTGGGCCGCACAGCAGGAGGTGAGCGGCAGGTGAGCAAGCGAAGCCTCATCTGCTGCCCCCCATCGCTCCCCATCCCTCGCATTACCGCCTGAAACACCCTCCCACCCCCATCCGTGGGAGAACTGTCTTCCACGAAACCAGTCCCTGGCTGGTGCCAAAAGGGTTGCTGCTTTAGATGACTGGGCTGTGGGGTACAGCATGAAATGAAGCGGGAGAAGTAGGCAGGGGCGGGATCATGAAGGACCTGCAGGCCACAATTAGGAGTTGGGATTTTGTCCTAATTATGCTGGGAGGCCATTAAAAAGTTAGAGGTGGAGAAGGGAAAAGATTTGGTTTACAGCTTTAGAAAAATCCCTCTGGTCTCAGGTGGAGAAAGGCCTGTTAGAGAGATGGGAGACTGATTAGGAGGCCACTGCACCAGCAAGGTGAGGGAGGATGTTGGCCTGGTGTTGGTGGAGGCTGTGGAGCTAGAAGTGGGCCGACTTGGGATGTTTTGGAGTCAAATGGCCAGAACCCTGTGACTTCTTGGATGTGGAAATGGATGAGAGAAGAGGAAGGGCCAAGCAGGCTCCCAGATTTCAGGCTTAAGAAACTGGATGGATAATGGAGGCTTTAACTGAGATGGGGCAGGCGAGGGGAAGTTGGGGGTGAGGGCCAAGAACTCAGTCTGACATAGAGAACAGACTGGTGGTTGCCAAGGGGGAAGGGGTTGGGGGAGGGATGGAGTGGGAGGTTGGGGTTAGCAGATGGATGCTTTTATATATAGAATGGATAAACAACAAGGTCCTCCTGTACAGCACAGAGAACTATATTCAATATCCTATGATAAAACATAATGGAAAAGAATATTAAAAAAAAGAATGTGTAAAACTGAATCACTTTTCTGTACAGCAGAAATTAACACATTGTAAATCAACTATACTTCAATAAAAATATTGATAAAAATCGGGACTTCCCTGGTGGTCCAGTGGTAAAGAATCCACCTTACAATTCAGGGGACGTGGGTTTGATACCTGGTCAGGGAACTAAGATCTCACATGCAGTGGGGCAACTAAGCCTGTGTGCCACAACTACTGAGCTCGTGTGCCTCAACTAGAGAGCCCCCGTGCCGCAAACTACAGAGCCCACGCGCTCTGGGGCCCGCGTGCCACAACTAGAGAGGGAAAACCCGCAAGCCACAATTAGAGAGAAGCCTGCACACCACAATGAAGAGCCGGCACGCTGCAACGAATGATCCCGTGTGCCTCAAAGAAGACCCGATGCAGCCAAAAAAAAAGAGATAACATTAAATAAACAAAATAACAAACAAACAAACAAAAACTCGGTCCGAATGGCCGCATTGACAAGAGAAGAGAGCCAGGCTGGGCCCTGGAAGCAGCCCCAAGCTGATGTTCCCTCTCCTACCTGGGTAAGGGATCCGGCCGTAGGTGACGATCTCCATCAGCAGGATACCAAAGGACCAGACGTCTGACTTGATGGTGAAGGAGCCAAAGTTGATGGCTTCAGGAGCTGTCCACTTGATGGGGAACTTGGCCCCTGTGGTTTGGACAGAGCAGAGTCAGGCTGAGTCTGGGGAGCAGTCAGGGCTGGGTCTCTGCTAGTGCAAGGGAACAGGACAGTGGTACAGCTGCCAACATCTGCCCCCTGCAGAACTGTGACTTCCCTCAATCTGGCCTCCATGGAAGCAAGGAACATCCATCCTGAGGACAGATGGCTAAAGTGGGGAGGAGTGGGCCGAGGTGCCTGAGGTGTGTCTGGGAACTCACTCTCTGGGGCCACCTCATTGAGTCAGCCGATGTCCTGGTGAACTACAACTCCTGAAGAGTGGAGTCCTAGAGGTCACAGGATCTTTGGGGACAGCAGAACTTCATGGGACTTTGAGACCAGATCACATCTGATGCCTCCGCCCCCTAACCCCCTGCAATGGGGAAAGGGGAGATTTCGGCTCTTGGCCTCTGAGGTTTCCCCCGTCACTGGATGTCTCCCCTTCTAGTCCTCCCCTCCTTGCCTCTGGTCTGGGATGGGTTTAGTTAACCTTTGGTGAGTGATTTCTATCATAATTCCACTGTGGTTGGGGAATGTGGTGTAAAGGATACATGTTCTTTGGAGTTTGTTGAGACCTGCTTTATGATTTAGTACATAGTCAAGTCCTGAAAATGCCCTATGTTTTTCCTTTTTTTCCCCCATCGTTTCCCTCCTTGGGATTGAGAGAGTTTTTTTATTTCTGCTTATCCTCTCTTGGTTTAGAAATTATACACTCTATTCTTTCAGTGGTTGCCCTGAGTTTAGATTTTTTTTATTGTGTCATAATAAACATGAAATAAAATGTACAAATCTTTCATACACAACTTGATGCATTTTACATATGTATATCCCTTTGTAATCACCACTCGATCATCAAGATATAGAACACTTTCTCAGAAGTGTTCCCTCCGGCCCCCTCTCTGTCAATACCGCCCCCCCCAATCCAGGTAGCTATTATTCTGATCTCTACTATTATAAATGAGTTTTGCCTGTTTTTTTTTGTTTGAGATACATTCACAGACCACATAATTCACCCACCTAAAGTATACAGTACAATGGTTCTTAGTATATTCACAAAGTTGTGAGTTTTAAAATATTTTCATCATACCTCCCAAAACCATAGCAGTCACTACCCATTTCTTTCCAGGTCCCCACTCCAGCCCTTAGGCTGGAGTTAATCTACTTTCTGTCTGTAGATTTGCTTGTTCTGGGCATTTCATATAAATGGAATCATATAATATACAGTCTTCGTGTCTGGCTGCTTTCACTTAACACGATGTTTTCAAAGTTTATCCATGTTTAGGGTATATTAGTACTTCATTCCTTTTTTATGGCCAAATGATATTCCATTGTATGTCTGTATCCCATTTTGTGTATCGGTTGACGGACATTTGGGTGGCTTCCACTTTTGGGCTTTTAAGAATAATGCTGCTGTCAACCTTCACACATGTGTTTGCCTGTTTCTGAATTTTCTATAAATGGAACTATCCAGCATCTACTTTTTTGTCTGATTTCTTTTATTTCGATATTATGCTGTGAGAGTCATCCACTTTTTTGCATGTGTCAATGGTTCGTAAGTTCTCATCGTTACATAATATTATATTCTGTGAATATACCACAATTTAAATATCATTCTACTATTTGTGGACATTTAGATTCTTCCCAGTTTTTGTCGACTACACATAATGTTGCTCTTACCCTTAATTTCAACGTGACTTGACTAACCCAATCTACAACTGATCACAGTCACTGGGGGAGACTCTGCAGACCCAGACACTGTGTCCAGAAGGAGTCCGTCCAGCTTAATAACTCACAGCTGATACTGGGACAGACCTTTGCATTTTTAGCAATCACTTTCACAGGTCTTAACTCTCAATAGTCACGACCTACCCAAGTGGGCTCCACGGGGCCCTCGGCAGCAACCCCTACCTTCCCGAGCTGTGTACTCATTGTCCTCTATGATCCGCGCCAGGCCGAAGTCAGCAATCTTGCACACCAGGGACGCAGACACCAAGATGTTGGCAGCTCGGAGGTCTCGGTGGATGTAGTTCCTCTGCTCGATGAAGGCCATGCCTTCTGCAATCTCCACCCAAGACAGAGACACCCTTACCCTCAGATCTGGCCCAGCCCAAGGTGGGTCTCATCCAAAAGCAGAAGAGAAATGTCCAAGTGTGAGAAAGCTGGAAAATATGTGTGCCAGCTCCCTCCTTTTTTGTGGGAGGGTCCTGGGCTCAGGTTGGCATTTCTCTGTCTACCCAGCCAGACTGGGGGGATCCTCAGGGCCTGGGCCAGTTTGGGGCTTCTCTAGAGCTCCAAGCCTTCCCAAGAACACTCTGAGGAAAAAGTTTTATTTCTCCAAGGACCTACACACACACAAACCAGTATACTTCGACGGGCTTTCATCCCCAACCCCACTTCTGGGAACAACCTAGGCTCACGTAACATTCTGCTGTATCTCTTATACCTCCTTCACCCCCAAGCCTGGGTAGGGTAAATTCCTTTATTCATTCAACAAATATCTACTGAGTGTCTCACGGGTGCCAGACATATTGCTTGAACAGGTGGGGAGCCAGGCAAAGTCCCTGCAGGTGGTAATAAGTACCATAAAGAAAGGATGAAGCAGGTAATAGAACACAAAGTGTAGAGGGCTGTTTTGGATTGGATGGTCAGGGAAGGCTGCTTTGATGAGGTGAAATTTTAGGAAAGATCTGAGTGATGATAAAAGCATGTCAAATAAGAGCATCATCATGCGCAAAGGTTCGGAAGTAGGAGTGAGCTTGGGTATTCATAGAACAGGTGGCTGAGCAGAAGTTGCCAGAGGGAAAGTTGCGGGAGTTGAGGTTGTTAGGGAGGCTGCTGATTGGGAAGAACCTTGTAGGTTAGGAGAGGCAGTTGGGTTGTATTCTAAGCTTAAAGGGAAGAGAGAAGTCTTAGAGCAGGAGAGTGACATGGTCTGATATATATTTTAATGTCATCATAGCTGCTGAGTGCATAATGGACTGTGTGGAGGCTTCTTTTTTTTTTGTTTTCTTTTTGAATTTTCTTTATTTATTTTTTTATACAGCACGTTCTCCATTTTATACATATTAATGTATATATGTCAATCCCAACCTTGTGTGGAGGATTCTTATTCACAGTGGGACCTTGGAAGCCTGACAGAAAGATGTGGGATTTTTCCTTAGAGTCGTTTTCCACTTACAAGGGTTTGTGCATTAACCCTCAGAAACCCAGAAAGTAGCATTTATAGTTCATAAACTGGCCTTCAATGTCCTTGAGGCAGGCGTTATCACCATTTCTGTTGTACAGGGGAGGGACACATTTTCTAGATCACACCATCAGGGAGATTCTGACTCAAACCTGTCTGTGGATTTCCACTCCCCCATACCCCAAGCTGCCTCTAGTTACCCAGAACTCCAGTGCTCTGGAGAACTGCAGCTGGGTGCAATCTGGTGAGATTATTTGGGGAGGTGGGAATTCTGACCAGACCAAACCGAGACACAAGCCTGTTCAAAGTCTGAGGCAAGTGGATAGTGCACTTGTGGAAAGTGGCCAGCAGGGAGCACCTGTGGCCATTGGAACTGAGGTCTGAGGCTCCAGGCTTTCCAACAAAGACGTGAGACTTTCTGATTTTGTTTGTGGTAAGGCAGAGTCTTGACCTGGGGGTGTGGAAAATTTATAAGGAGTTCCTTGACCCAACAGTTAACAACAGCTGTAACATTAACGGCGGACGCTGTAGCTTATTCATTAATCATAAGGTAATACTTAACAAACTTAAATAGCATTTACTCTCTGCTTTGGGGGAGGTACTATTGATATCAGCACTATTTCACAGGTGAGAAAACTGAATCCCAGAGAAATAATTAACTGGCCCAAGTGGAGACCAGGGCTGGAAATCTGACAGCCGTGCTCAGGGTCTGTGTCCATTACTCTACCTGAATGTTTGGCACAGAGCAGGCACTAATGCTGGTCGTTACCATTTTGCAGTACCCAGGGACAGACTCTCATGTTATGGATTTGCACATGAGCACATGAGCTCAGTGGGGCAGGTGGGACTAACCCCACTCAGGAGACAGCAGATGAGAATGCTTAGGTGGCTCCAGGGTTGGACCAGCTCAATTTGAGCCCCACATCTCTGTGATCTCCAAGCAAACTACTTTAACCCTCTGTGCCTCACTTTTCTTCTCTGTAAAATGGGGACAATAGAACCTTCTTCCAAGGGGTCACGTGAGGATTAATACTCTAAGTTTACATAAGGGCTTAGAACAGAGTCTGGCATGTAATTATTCACTTCAACAGTGGCTATAATGGTCCCTGTTGAGGAAAGTGGCCCTCAGAAAGGTTACGCAATTTGCTCAAAGCTACACAGGCAGAGCTGGGGTCAAGAGCAAAACTCTACATGATTCCTAAGCCCACGTACATATAGTGGCTCTTCTCAAACGTTTGTCAACTGAACAAATAGTGGATAGGTTGACTGGGTTCAGGGTTGGTCTACAAACTGGGGGCTGATGAGGTGGTGAGATTTCATGCCCAGCAAGTGGGCTGCCATGATGTCAGGCATTATTACTGGGTTTGCTTCTCAGAGTATCAGGGACTCCCAGAACCAGCTGGAAGGGCCTGTAGGGATATCCCAGCTCAGGGCTCTTCAAACTGAATCCAATTGATACCTCAAGGTCATCTTGGGGTTGGAGGGACAAAATAAAGGCCACCTGCTTCAATCAGAGCAGCTCTGTTTTGATCTATTTTAAAGTATTCAGCTGCTCTATAAGATTCATTTGACCAACCGAGTTATGGCTTAAAAAAAAAAAAAAAAAAAGAAAAAGCTTTCAAACTTGAAAACCACAGAGATGGTCCAATTCCCTCATTTGACAAATAGAGAGACCAAGACCCAGAGTGGATCCGAGGCTCCACAGCCAGTTGGTGACAGGGCTGGGCAGCCTCCACTGACTGCGCCCACCTGCCTCTCTAGACTGGAATTGAAGATCAGGCCACCAGGTTGACTCCTTCCTGTCCCCGGGCTCTGAGTGTACCTCTGCTCCTTGATGCACAAGGGCCTGGAACCTCTTTCCCTCCTGTGGTTTCTGTTTTCCTGTCTGTGCCATGAGGAGAGTGGTTCTTGCCCCAGTCCGTGAACCTCCACCCAGCAAGGTTTCTGCCAGTTTGATGGTTATAATTTAGCAACAGTCCAGACTATTGTTCCCCCAGGGCAGCGCCCACTGAAGGGAAAATGCCAGGTCTTGATTTCCATAGGCCTCTGGCATTCCAGGCTCTGAAGGGTAAAGTCTTTTATTATACCTCTGCCCACCCCCACCCCCCGAGGATTTGCATACTCAAATGAACTCTGCCTCAGGCATCTCCAGAAGGCCCAGCCCTAGGCCCAGGTGTCCCTCTCCCTTAACACCCTCCAGGCTGCAAGCCACACCCTCTTCATTTTTGCCAGGCCCAGGCTCCAACTGACCAGGCTGAGCTCTTGTTTTGCCCTTTGGGCTTTGGCACAGGCTGCTTCTTTTGCCTAGAATACCCTTCCCTCTCCTCTTCATCTGCCTAACTTCTACTCATCCTTCAGGGCTCAGCCTAGAGACCGCTTCCTCTGAGAAGCCTTCTCAGATTGCTCCTGGACTGGGCTAAGTGCTCCAGCCGTGTACTCCCATAGCAGACTTTTCCTCCCCTGTTTTCCCACAGATAGGAGAGAACGAGAGGCTAGAAGTAAAAAGCACTCAGGCTGGGGGTGAGAAGAGCTGTAGAAAGTGAAGGCAAGATGAGAAAGAAAATGGGGTTTTAACAAGTGTTTCTGTGATTTATGGACATTATTAATTTTGCTGGATACTGCATTCTTTTGGCACTGAGCCAGGACCACTTGGGTCCTGGCTCTCTAAGAGATTCAGTTGTTTAGTAAGTGTCAACCCTGGGAGCACAGCAATACTTTCCATTTTGTTCACTGCTGTATCCCCTAAAAGTAACATAGTAATTTAGGCAAGCTACTCCACCTCACTGGGCCTTAGTGTCCTCATCTGTACTTCACTTCATCTCTATGCCTCAATTTCCTGTTCTGTAAAATGGAGTGACAATTACCTATCTGTGGCCGGACTATTACATCAGTGGCTTCCAGTGAACCATGCCTCCTGGGACTCATGGTGCAGTCCCTCCCACCCTGACCGAGGGCTGGGCATGTGACTTGCTTTGGCCAAGGGGACATTAGTAAGCATGATGCAAGCGGAGCTTGCTCATTTACGGCTTGGTCCCTTAGAAGATTCCCTCTTGGAACCTTGCCGCCAGGGTGTAAAGGAGCTCTGGTTGGCCTACTGAGTGACGTGGGGCCACTCTGGAGAGAGACTTGGAGGATGAACCACCATCTCGGACATTCTAGCCCCAGGCAAGCTCTCAGCAGAATGCATCCACAAGAGGAACCTCAGTTTCACCACGTGGAGCAGAAAAACCACCCAGCCAACCCCAGTCAACCCCACAGAATCATGGGAAATAATACGTTGGTGTTTCAAGCTACTAAGCTTTGGAGTGGTTGATTACAAAGGAATAGATACCAAAAATCTGACCCTAGAAAGTTGATGTGAGGACTACATGAGTTAGTACACAGAAGGCACATATAAAAAGCATACTTTAATCCCGAGCACTCGATAAATGTTAGCTATTATTATTGTTATTACTATAGTATGTGATCAATAAACATTTGTTGAAGAGATAATTGACTTCCTGTCCCCCTCCCCCAACTTCCCCATTAGACTCTCACCTGGGCTGAGAAGTCGATGAGTTTTGGCAACGGCTGCTTGCTGCCTTCTTCACTTTTCAGGAAGTCCAGCAGGCTGCCTGTGTCGGGGAGGGTGAAGCAACATTTACTACTCTCAGGACTTTAGTGTGTGGTTAAGATCGTTCATAGTAATGGATTTAAATAAAAGTATTTACCGCTCCTAATGTTTGAGAAAAAGAATTTGGGCGTTTGGAAAACGACTTTGTGATTGCCAGACTGGTTCCTTGACTGCGACACCTTTCTGAGCCTGGATGATTGGGGGCATGGTTTTAGAAGCCTGGCATAATTGTGTGCTTAGAAGATGATAAAAGCTTTGAGATTTTGAATCACTCTAAATGGAGGTCATGTGAGATGTTTCTGTATATAGAGAAATGGGCAGGGATTGAAAATGATTGGGAAATGGTGGTCTAAAATTAAAATCCCTGAGACATCCTGGATTGTGTGTAGGCAGGGTGGGGGCAGCCTGGAACGGATGCTTTGTCAACTCTTAAGGTTGACAAAGGTCTTAATGCTTTGACTCTCTTTTCTGGAGCATTGGTCCAGCTGGGGAAGGTGGCTCATGGTGGGGGGTGGGCGGGGGTGGTTTAGGGAGTCACTCCAGGCTCTACAGCTCACAGTGAACCCCTAGAAGCCTCTTCTCCTATCACCCAGAGAGATTCTGGCCCCACCCGCTCTCCCACGGGCCCATGTGCTCCCCTTCTCCTGGCATCCCCCTAACATGATTTCACCCCCTCAAACAGGAGGGTGGGGTGGGTGGATATGAAGATGATCAGTGAGCTCATGTCAGAAGAGCTCCTGGCCACACTGGGGAAATCTTGAAGGCAAGAACCTTGACAGAGTCACCTTTGACTCTGACCAGGAGGAGCCACAGCCTGCATCCCCAGCTCCCAGCATGTGGCACCTTTGGCCATGAACTCTGTGATGATGTAGATGGGCTCCTCTGTGACCACGGCATGCAGCTTCACAAGCTTGTCGTGCTGCAGAGTTTTCATCAGGTTGGCTTCTGCCAGGAACGCCTCCACAGACATGCTCCCGGGCTTCATCGTCTTCACGGCCACCTTGGTGTGCTTGTTGTAGGTGGCTGGAGTGGAACAGGGAGCAGGAAAGGTGGTCAGGACCCACTGCTCTTTCCCCACAGTTCTGGAAGACCCGGGTGCAGACCTGCCTCCTCCAGGATGCCTTCCCTGCCCATCTCAGCCCTTAGAGAGAGAAGGGGAGACATGGGCTTTGGTCTCAGACAGATGTGGGTTGGAAGGCTGATTTACCACTTTCTAGCTGTGTGCCCTTGGGCAAGTCACTTAACCTCTCTGAACTGTGGTTTCCTCATCTGCAAAGGCTCTTTCAGGGACTAAAGAATAACCTTAAAACATCACTCAGATTATGTCACTCACTCACACACCTACCTTTGTTTTGTCAGACATTCATACACATACTATCTTTGCTTAAAATGGTTTATTTAATCTTAACACTGCTCTCAAAATAAATGCCAGTTTCATCATGGTCCATAAGGCCCTGCATGATCTGGCCTTGCCCACCTTGTCTCATCATCCACCAACACCCCCCTTACCTTTTGTGCACCAATCAGCCTGCGTATCATTCAGTCCCCCAAGCAGCCAACTCCCCTTCCCACCACAGGGACTTTGCACATGCTGTTCCCTCACCTCACCCTACTCCTTCCCTGCTTCATCTTGTTGATCTTGTAAAGCTCGTTGTTGCTTGTGTTTCTATGTTTGCCTTGGCTGCCAGGAAGCTCTAATCCAGAGTTGAGGTCTTCCTGTAGTAAGAGTCTAAGGCCTCATATAATATTTTCTGTTTTCCAACCTCCTCAGCCCAATCTGCCTTACCTTCCTCTCCATACTTTCTCTGCCACATTCTCTTATTCAGTGCCTGGCACATAGTAGGCTCTCAATAAATATAGTTAAAATACGTGGATTTTAGGGGCTTCCCTGGTGGCGCAGTGGTTGGGAGTCAGCCTGCCGATGCAGGGGACACGGGTTCGTGCCCCGGTCCGGGAAGATCCCACATGCCGCGGAGCGGCTGGGCCCGTGAGCCACGGCCGCTGAGCCTGCGTGTCCAGAGCCTGTGCTCCGCAACGGGAGAGGCCACAGCAGTGAGAGGCCCGCGTACCACTAAAAAACAAAAAAACAAAAAAAAACAAAAAAACGTGGATTTTAAACTTATTTTTTTCTGGCTGAATTGTTTGCATATCTGTAAGTTGTCTTCACTCCCATTTGGAACGTGGTAGAGTATAAACACAATGGGGGGCGCCAGGCACTGGGCCAGGCATTGTGTCTAACCCACAGTTCTGCAAAGCAGGCTTTGATATTCTTAGATTATTAGAGGCAGGACAGCAGGGGTGGCATATGACTTTTTGGTGCCCCACAATGCCCTAGCATGGCGTTGGGCACATGGCAGGTGCTCAGAACAGCTTGTTCATCAGCTGCCAACACTGAACTCACCTGGAAATCTCCAGTTATACTTTCCCATTCTTTTTTTTTTTTTTTTTTTTTTTTTTTT
>RJWK010050048.1:0-16410 GCA_004363435.1 Platanista minor | reverse complement strand
TGGTCTTTAATCTTTCTAACTTCTTTCTTTGTTTCCATCTCACTTCAGTTCTCCCTTTCCCTTCCTGTGCTTTCCAAGGTGCCTGACTTCCTTTGTGTTCCTCCCCGTTTTGTCTTCATCTCTCTGGATTTTTTTTTTTTCCCTTCTTCCCAGCTCATATTTCCTCTCTTCCTGTTGTCTCTTCTCAACTTCTACTTTGTGATCTTCCTTCACAGAGGCGGTTGCTTCACTTAGCATTTTTTAGGGATGAAGAATGGTCAGTTTTCTCAATAACAATAATTCCCGTGATTCACTTGGGAGAGTCAAGGCTCTCTCTGCTGCTTTACAGAAACAGAAAGCTTCCTGCACACACAGCTCATCTGTGTGATTCTGTATAATTGTAGCCTCACCTCCCTTGCTTCTCCGAACCAAAGAAGCCAGCCCTGCTCACCCCAGTTCCCAAATGTACCGATGCACTTGAGGGTGAGTCCCTGACCCTCAGGAAGTGATTTTCTGCCTGAGCTTTTTGAGACACTGAGCGCCCCCCTCCTACTGTCCATGCTCGTTCTCTTCACTTTTTCCCTCCTTGGCTTCTGCCCGGTCTCTGCTGTTTTTGGAAGCCCTTACATGTATTTTGTTGTCTGCAAATTAATCTCCCTCCTGATCTCACTGAAAACGGAAGTCCGAGTTTTTGTTTTCCCTGTTGCTTCTGAGCTCAGCCTGGAACATACCAGTTCTGATTTTAGGGCAATGAAAAACCTTATTAACTACTGCCCCTATTCGGAAGAGAACAACTACTAAGGTCATCACAAAAGGGTTTTGGGTCATGTTAGCTTGAAGAAAATGAATCAGGGCCTCATCCTGGAGGTTCTTATAGAAGAGATAATAGCAGAGCTCTGTGATAGAAACTCGCAAAAGAGCAGTCTTGCAGGATGTTGAGGAAGCACAGAATTTCTGGCCCTAGCCAGGCGGGAGCTTGCATGGTGCCCCTCATTCCTGTATCCATCCCCTGGAGATCTGGGGGAGGGGGGCCAGAGGGCATTTATAGGAGTCCACAGATTACCAGCAGCATATATGTCAGTATGAGCATGAAATGTAATTATATGCTTAATTGCAAGTTTAAGTAGATCTTGTTTTGACTAAAGACATGAGTGGAACCTAGGTTCAACCTGAGAGATGTAGGCCACATTGTATCATGTTCATATACGGAAATTTACATTAACTTATAGAGACTAATAATCACTCAATTGAGCATCTAACCTTAAACAGTTTATCAGCATTAACAATGGAAATGTCACTAGGACTTTGTGTAATTATTTTGCTAATTGTCTTCCTTGCTATGAATGGAACTGCTTTCTTATGAGGTCTAATGTGATGTTAGGTCTTAGTAATAATCAGGCTATCACCTTTATCAATAAAAGCATTGACTGACTTCTGTATACTCTATAGAATTTTTAAAAAGGGTTGAAGATACCTTACAGAAATAGAGCACAAAGAAATGATAGTAAAGAAGAAAATATTGGGAAAGGAAAAAATGAAATGAAAGAACACAAATTGCATGCTGTAAAAACATCCAGTATTCCTGCTCTGAGCTTTTGGCTCTAAGCTTCCAAGCAGGCAAGGCAGAGAGGGAGCCACAGTCAGGGGTGTGAGGCAGACACAGATCACTCAGAAGAGCAGCTCCTTTTGATATTGCCATCAGAGAGAAATTTCCTCCTCTGGCCGATCAAGAGGATATTGTGTGGTGTAAACAGTGTGTCATCAACAACTTCCTGGCAGCATTAATGTTCCTGACAGCTGCTGACTTAAAAAAATGCACAATGTGAGAGTTGAGGATTAAGTTTGTTTTTTTTTTTTTTTTGTGGTACGCGGGCTTCTCGCTGTTGTGGCCTCTCCCGTTGCGGAGCACAGGCTCCGGACGCGCAGGCTCAGCGGCCATGGCTCACGGGCCCAGCCGCTCCGCAGCATGTGGGGTCTTCCCGGACCGGGGCACGAACGAACCCGTGTCCCCTGCATCGGCAGGCGGACTCTCAACCACTGCGCCACCAGGGAAGCCCGAGGGTTAAGTTTTATTAGGGAGAAAATGAGAACTATAGCTCGGGAGACAGCATCTCAGGTAGCTCTGAGAAACTGCTCCAGAGACGTAATGGGGGAGGTCAGTATATATGTGATTTTGGTGAAGGGGTAGTATATGCAATCAAGCACATATTTTTTTGCAGAAGGTTTCTGCTAGTCTTGTGAAGGTTCCTGCTAGTCCCGAGGAGCAGACGTCACCAGGAAGGAATTGAGTGCTTTTCTAGATACGAGGAGATGCAAGAATTGGGCTCATAAAATGGTCTCCTGAAAATATTAACTATCTGAAGACCTGTTCTGCCAGTTTTTCCCGGAGCACGGAGGGCCTCATTTCTGCTCTCCACCCTGAACTCCTTTCAGGGGGAGTTGAAAGTCAGCAGCTGCAGCAGCATGTGATTTAGTCCCTGTAGAAGTAGACGGCAAGTGCCAATTTGTAGCTGACACAGCCATTAATTTCTTTCTTTTACTTTTTTTTTTTTTTTTTTTGCTGTACGCGGGCCTCTCACTGTTGTGGCCTCTCCCGCTGCAGAGCACAGGCTCCGGAGGCACAGGCTCAGCGGCCATGGCTCACGGGCTCAGCCGCTCCGCAGCATGTGGGATCTTCCCGGACCGGGGCACGAACCCGTGTCCCCTGCATCGGCAGGCGGACTCTCAACCACTGCGCCACCAGGGAAGCCCTCTTTTACTTTTTTTAATATTGATTAACAATGTCATGTTAGTTGATAGAAGTTCATTTCTTTCTAATTTTTTACTTTTTGGCTGTGCTGCATGGTATGCGGGATCTTAGTTCCCCGACCAGGGCTCGAACCCATGCCCCCTGCAGTGGCAGCAGGGACTCTTAAGCACTGGGCCACCAGGGAAGTCTGTGATTAATTTCTAATGACCCTTCTTAGAGTGTTCATCAGTGTCAGCCAGAGCCATTCAACCAACACGCACTTCAGTGAACACAGTTCTGCCGGTATCAGAGCAGTGTGATCCAGGCCCACAGCTCTGCTGGCTTAATCCTGGGATAGACTTTAGAGTCTCTCATTTAAGGAAGGGAATGCATGTTCTTCCAGCAGTCCTCCCTCATGATTTGTTTCACCCAAACGTTTGCTAAGTATTGGGCAGTAGTTTGGCAAGTTTCTGGAAGGTAGATATTTTGTATTACTGATGGGACATCTATCTGTAGGCTCTCATTGCAGGTAAATTTGAGGGCTCTTTTTTTTTTTTTTTTTTTTTTTTTTTGGCTGTGTAGCACGTGGGATCTTAGTTCCCTGACCAGGGATCAAACCCGTGCCCCTGTAGTGGAAGTGCAGGGTCCTAACCACTGGACCGCCAGGGAAGTCCCCAAATTTGAGGGCTCTTTTAACTGCCCACTTACTTGTTTCCAGTCACGTGTATAGACACCTAGAGTCCTTGTTGCTGGTGCCCTGTCATCTTGTCTGTGTTTTACTTAAATGCCAACTAATAAGATTATAAGCATCAGACATTTTAATGCACAAAATTATTATATAAGCTCCATTTGAAAGGAAACTGAGCTTTAGGAGAATATCTGTGGTACCAATAAGAAACTCATTCATTCATTCATCAAATTTAATAGAGCACCTACTAAGCACCGAGCACCATGGTGAGTATCGGGGACTGTGTACCCTGTTGCTTTCCTTTGATCAGGAATTTGAAAATTCCCACCTGATCTCATTTCCCAGTGGAGAAACAGATAGAGACCTGGAACCCACATCTTTAAGACTTAGAAATTCTGGGTGATCACCATAAAGATATGAGACCTGGCAACTGGATAACCAGTTAGAAGGAAATAAACCTGTTGTGTTTTTTTTAAGTTTTGAGGGTTCTCTAGCCTTTTTATTTTCACTCGAAGTTTAATTCATTTTAAATTTCCCCTTTGGTTTTCTTTTCTCATCATTACAGGAAGTTGAGTACAAATTGTACAATTTTCTTCATTGTTTCAGATTTTGAGATCCAGAGTGAAAATGGGGAGAACTCTAACCAAGACATATTTGAGGATGTTGAATCACATGAAATGTTCTCCGAAATGCCTGAAGGGGAAGGCATTCCACAACCTGACTGGGAAAGTGACTTGGAGAGAGACTGCAGCTCCCGGGGGCCCCGGGGAAACACCCCGGGGGAGGACCATGGGGAGGTGCCACCCCAGGGCAGGGAAGTTGGACAGCTCATAGGCCTTCAGGGCACCTACCTGGGCGAGAAGCCCTATGAGTGTCCCCAGTGTGGGAAAACCTTCAGCCGGAAATCCCACCTCATCACGCACGAGCGGACCCACACAGGAGAGAAATACTACAAATGCGACGAGTGCGGAAAAAGCTTTAGTGATGGTTCCAACTTCAGTAGACACCAAACTACTCACACTGGGGAGAAACCTTATAAGTGCAGGGACTGTGGAAAAAGCTTCAGCCGGAGTGCAAACCTCATAACCCACCAGAGGATCCACACGGGAGAGAAACCCTTCCAGTGCGCCGAGTGCGGCAAGAGTTTCAGCAGGAGCCCCAACCTCATCGCCCATCAGCGGACTCACACGGGGGAGAAACCGTACTCGTGCCCCGAGTGTGGCAAGAGCTTTGGCAACCGGTCCAGCCTGAACACGCATCAGGGGATCCACACGGGAGAGAAGCCCTACGAATGTAAAGAATGTGGTGAAAGCTTTAGTTACAACTCCAACCTCATCAGGCACCAGAGGATCCACACAGGAGAGAAGCCGTACAAGTGCCCCGACTGCGGACAGAGGTTCAGCCAGAGCTCGGCCCTCATCACCCACCGGAGAACTCACACGGGAGAAAAACCTTATCAGTGCAGCGAGTGCGGGAAGAGCTTCAGCCGCAGCTCCAACCTGGCCACGCACCGGAGGACCCACCTGGTGGAGAAGCCCTACAAGTGCGGGGAGTGCGGGAAGAGCTTCAGCCAGAGCTCCAGCCTGATTGCACACCAGGGGATGCACACGGGCGAGAAGCCCTACGAGTGCCTGACATGTGGGGAGAGCTTCAGCTGGAGCTCCAACCTCATCAAGCACCAGAGGATCCACACGGGTGAGAAGCCCTACAAATGCAGTGAGTGTGGGAAAGGCTTCAGCCAGCGCTCCCAGCTGGTGGTGCACCAGAGGACCCACACGGGTGAGAAGCCCTACAAATGCCTCATGTGCGGCAAGAGCTTCAGCCGGGGCTCCATCCTGGTCATGCATCAGAGAGCCCATCTAGGAGACAAGCCATACAGGTGTCCCGAGTGCGGGAAAGGCTTTAGCTGGAATTCAGTCCTCATCATACACCAGCGAATCCACACCGGGGAGAAGCCCTACAAATGCCCCGAGTGCGGCAAAGGCTTCAGCAACAGCTCCAATTTTATCACACATCAGAGAACTCACATGAAGGAGAAACTTTACTGAGGGGGCAGAGAGGGAAGGTGAGGGACTGGCCCAGGAGGGCACTTGCCACTCTGCCCCCAGACAGGGATGTGTCTGTAGAAGAGCCATTCTTCCTAAAGGCTTGTTGGGGATCTTTGCCAGAATCTTACCCCTGCTCACCCTCATTTCTAGGATCCCATCGTCTTAGTGGTCAGAGTCAAACCCCGAGAACAGAGCGTAGGAATGGAAGGTTGGAAAGCTGGGGCTTTTTCTGTCACGTTTCTCGACCTGATTGGCTCCTTCTCTCTTGATCCTGTGTGCCCCAGTTTCCTCTTTGGTAGAACAGGGGGGATATTTCTCCGTGTGGAACGGAAGACAGCATGGCCCACATTTTAGAGAAATACCAGAAACCTGTTGGTGTTGTCTGGTCATTCTGCTGCCAGTTGTTGGGCTAAGGTGCCTTCACCCGAGCTGCTAGCATCCCAGGGCCCCTGCCGTGGCAGAACTGGCCCTTCCTGCCTTTGTTTCCTGGGGTTTGATTTCGGGTCAAGGTGGAGGGGCTTCTCCAATTCTGAGTCATCCGCATGAAGCTAAAGCCCTTTTCTCGTTCTAGAAAGTGTCAGGAACACCAAAACATGCTGGAGTCTGGCCCAGAACCAGTGTCCCAGTACCTTTCCATTGATAGGAGTTGCCCAGGGGCTGCCAGGGAAGGCATAAACGGAGGAGATGTATGTGTTTGCTCTTGTCTCTGCTTACTGTCCTGGGGTAAGTCGGCTGTGGGTTGGCGGGGACAAATGTATTCTTTCAGGGTTTCAGTTTTTGAGTGAGGTGAAGTCAGAGCTGCCAGCTGCCTCCCCCTGGTGGATGGTATTTCTGTTTTGTTCAGGGTGAAACAGTCCTGCAACTCTGCAGGGTCGCCTTGTGTCTTTACCCCCCAGATACATGGCCCCGTAATCATCACTCTGTGCACTTGTCGTTTTTATCTTATATATGCAGATCTAGAATTCTGTCTGGTAGCTTTTGTATACAAAGAACGTTATTTTTAAGTGTTGATTTTGAGGACACATCACCTGTACCCTGGAGAGATTTGGGCTTGAATCAAGAGTTGTCCTACAGATGTCGCCCTTGATCTTGGGATGCTACCAGGGCTTTGTTCTTGGGTCCTTGAGCTGTGAAACAGTAAAGACAGGATGATAGCAGGTGAAGGGGTTTGTTAGGAGGGAAGAGGAGGGTAAATAGGCTTTTCTCTCCTACACATAGGGCCTGCACTCAGAACGCACCTTGGTTCTTACAGGGTGGATGCTCCAAATTGCCTAATAAAGTAGAGTCCCACTCTTTTCCTGAGTCTGTCTTTTCACACGTGTTAAAAACCCGAACTTGACAAACCCATATCTCACTTCCGCACCCCACCCACCTCCTGCCCCAGGCTGGAAGTGGTCCAAGACCTTTAGCGGGAAAGAAATCACTTGCTTCAAAGAGCACACCTTTGGGTGAACCTAGTCCTGTGTGCTTGACCAGTGCACCCACCTCTCCACTGCTCTTTGCTAACTCTGCATCCAGTCTGTCAACCAACACTTGGAGCAGCAGCTTTGGCTAAGGTGCCAGATGATTCCCAATGGTCTCCTTGGGAGGCCATCTCCATCCAGAATCAACTAAGACACAAGGAAGTTCTGGGCAGTAGCAGTTGTTACACCAAACCACGTAGGCTGTGAAATCCCCGTCACCGATTCCATTCCTTCACTTACAGGGCAAACATTTACTGAGGGCTTGTGTACCATCACCATGCTAGGTGCTGGAGAAGGGTTGTGAACAAGAAGTTCCATCACCCGTCGTCATGCTGCTTTACTAGGAGAAAGATTTCCATCTGTCTGGGAAGATACAAGACCTGCCCTGCCTGTAAGGGAGAGTGGACAGGAGGGTTTCCTAGGTGGCATTCAGTTCTGGAATTTGGGTTGTAGAAGATAGTGGTTTTTCTCTTTCCCTTAAGCTCAACGTGAGAAAAGAATTGATATTAAGGTTTTTTGGGGTTTTTTTTGCAGTACGCGGGCCTCTCACTGTTGTGGCTTCTCCCGTTGCAGAGCACAGGCTCTGGACACGCAGGCTCAGCAGCCGTGGCTCACGGGCCCAGCCGCTCCGCGGCATGTGGGATCTTCCCGGACTGGGGCACGAACCCGTGTCCCCTGCATCGGCAGTCGGACTCTCAACCACTGCGCCACCAGGGAAGCCCCTGAGACAGTTCTTGTTTTAACTTTTTGTTGAAACATAACACACAGTGACTTCCCTGGCAGTTCAGTGGATAAGACTCCACACTTCCAACGCATGGGACACGGGTTCAGTCCCTGGTCAGGGAACTAAGATCCCACAAGCTGCCTGACACAGCCAAAAAAAAAAAAAAAAAAAAAAAGGAAATATAACACATAGATAAGTGTACAGCTCATATAATTTTTACAAACTGTATACACCTGTGTAACCAGCACCCTGGTCAAGAAACAACTTAGCAGCATGCCAAAGTCCCCCCGTCAGGTCCCCTCTGGGTAATTTGTCTCCTCCTGACCCTGTTCTGAAGTTTGCAGTGGGGCAGGTGGAGTGTTGGGAGCTGAACTGACCTGGCTCTAGACACACTTGTGCCACTAACCACACACCCTCACTTTTAATAGAGATTTTACATTTTGAGGCAGGTCATGATGAGACTTCCTCTTGTTTTTCATGGAATTTTATTTCCTTTTGGGTTGCATTTCTGGTTTACAATAAGCCATCGTAGCTTAGTGTAACACAATTTATGGAAGGGTTACTCTGCACAGGCACTGTGCTAAGCTCTTTCCATGTGGGTCTCAATCCTGACAACAACCCTATGAGGTAGGTAAGTATCCCTACTTTACAGATAAAGTGGAGACTCAGAGGAGGGGTTCAGTATGTACCTTGCCCAGCACCTGTAGCTTAACCAGGTGTTAACCACCTGTAGCTTCTACTCTTGAAGTCAATTAACCCCGCTGCATTATTACAGCCATGAGAAACAAACACCTAAGGAACAAATGGAGAGAATAACAAAACATTAAAATGAAAACAGCATATTGGCTACTCCCCTAGTATCACGATGATCCACAACTGTAACTGGTCCTTCCACGTGACTGGTGGTTGCCCTCCCCAACCCTTTATCCCTGATGGGGAGTCCTGTCTCATAACCAGGGAGCTGTGCAGGGGCCCGCTGTGCTGGGCTTGCCCTGCCCACAGTCTCTCACAGACAGACCTGGAGTTTTTCAAATGCAGGGCCATTTTAACCTCCCTGCTGCCTGGCCCTGTTAAGCTATTTCAAATCTCTGGACAGAATATTAGAGTCTTTCCTTTCTCTCACCCTCTTGACTTGATAAAATAGCCCGTGGCCACAGAGGAAGTGAAAGTAAAATCGCACGGATGATGCTCAGATTTTGAGACAGAAGGTTGCAGAGCCTGGTGGGGAGTAGGGGCTGTGGTTAATTCCCTTTGGCCCTCCACCCAGCCACTGGTGCAACTGAGCTCTTGCCTCTGGCATCAGCAGAGGCTGTGGCTCCTGGGCCTACCTGCCCCTTACTTCCTCTCCTCTGCTCACTCTTCCCAGTGTCCCAACTCTGTGAATTTTCCATCCATTCAAAGGCCCACGGCAGCTGTGGAAGAATGGCTCCTGGGAGGAGGAAAGTCTGGCTCCAAGGAAACACTTTGCCCAGGCCCCTCACAGCTCACAGGCCTTGGCAGGCACAGTGTCTCTGCCGTTTGTTTACACTGTCGGTGTCGGGGCAGGAAGCCTGCCAGGATGCCTCAGGGGGTGGCACATCTTGGCAGATTTACCACTCACGAGTTCCAGTCCCCAGGTTTCATGGTGCAGGCACCCAGAGATGACCAGACACTGGGTGGGAGGCTCCTGGTAACTAAATTTCCAAGAGACCAATATTCCAGTAGCCCAGTTATTATTCATTTACATTGGGGATCTCCAATCCCAAGCCACTTTCAGAGCACCCCTTGTTCCTGGTCTCCAGTGACTGAAAACTGAAATGGTGGCTTTGTGATCAGACGGTGGCTGGTAAGCATGGATTTAAAGAAAGGGGTCATGTGACGCACCCCCCTCAGGTGATGAATACTGCACTTCAAAATCCCCTTCTCTTCCCTGTGCCCCCAGCGCTGTCGGCTCTGTTCCCAAGATTGCCTTGATAACTCTTTTTTTTTTTTAATTAATTTAATTTATTTAGTTTTGGCGGCATTGGGTCTTTGTTGCTGTGTGCGGGCTTTCTCCAGTTGCACCGAGTGTGGGCTGCTCTTCCTTATGGTGTGTGGGCTTCTCGTTGTGGTGGCTTCTCTTGTTGTGGAGCACGGGCTCTAGGCAGGCGGGCTTCAGTAGTTGTGGCATGCGGGCTCACTAATTGTGGCTCGTGGGCTCTAGAGTGCAGGCTCAGTAGTTGTGGTGCACCGGCTCAGCTGCTCCGCAGCATGTGGGATCCTCCCAGACCAGGGCTCGAACCCGTGTCCCCCGCATTGGCAGGTGGATTCTTAACCACTGCACCACCAGGGAAGCCCTCGTTAACACTTTCTTCCAGGTTTCCCTGGTGAACACGCCCCCTTCCACAGACAGGTTAGTGTCACTGGTTAAGTTGGAGTTAAGTGGACAATCCAATGGGCTTAGGAGACAGTGGTCTCCACTCAGTACACGTGGCTGTAATTAGTTGAATTCTTAGAGGATACTCTTATTTCTTTCATCTCAAAATCCTTGTCTCCTTACACACTGCTTGTAAATCCCTCTGTGCCATGTTTTTCTAAACACATCAGTGGTCTAGAAACCACCCTCTTGCTGAAGAGTTTCAGCAGTGTTGTCACTTGCCTCTTTCAGCTGTCCCGTGTGATGTCGCCTTTCTGAGTCACTAGCTCCTGCCTGTCTCCCTCCTGTTCCTGTCCTGAGATCTGTGGTGCAGCAGATGGGGTATTGGGAGCCAGAGAGACCTGACAGGCCTGGTTCTAGACACACCTGTGCCCCTAACTAGCAGCATGACTAGGGCAAGTCACTTCTGGGGATCTCGTGTTTCCTCACCTGCTCAGCTGATGCCTGTGCTTGCCCTCCCCACTCCAGAAGGCTGCTCGAAATCGCTCGGTGTTCGGTGTGGCGGTGAACGTTGAAATCCTACTGTCTTTGGTAATATTGATAACTCAGATCGAATGGAACCTGCTTTCACCAAAGAATGGACCTTTCTAGGTTTCTGAGACCAACTGTCCTCTGAGGGACCAGAAAGCTTTAGCTGGGAAAACATCTCATCTGTGTAGACTCTTCGGGGGCCTCTAGTCCCAGTCCTTGGGAAGTGTGGCTCGCAGCTCGAGGGCACGTATGCAAGTCTTCTCGTTTGGAGGACTGGATGTGGTGTTGACAGTGAAGGTGATAGGAGCTAGGTTTGGGACGACCCTTTCAAGGTTTGATTTTGCTTCCAGTGAAAGTTCCATTGGCTCAGGAGGTCCCGGAGTTAAGGGAATGGCGCATGGAATATTTGGATTAGTCATTTTCCGTTTTCTCTTTGTAACAGTGGAACCATTTTTTCAAGTGAAATCTTGCAACAATAGAAAACATGTAAAAGCAGAGATGCTCTGGTGACTGGATGGTGAGAACCCAAAGTGCTCTCCCAGGCTGGGTCTTTGCCCCACCTCACTGGTCTCTGAGGCAGCTCTCTGGAACTTCTGGGCTGGGCTGGTTTGAAAGCTAGCTGTGTGTGCATGCTGAAAGCGCTGGCCTGAGTTTTCCACATTAGCCCTCTTGGAACTAAAATCAAGAGGCTAGAAGGAATCTCCATGGCCCAGACTTGAAACTGGATTTAGGACTCTACGGAGTGCCCCTCTTGTTGTTCTGTCCTTCCCTTGCCCCACTGCAGGCTGCCCCTCCTGGGGGGAATTGTAGCTTCACCCACCTTCTGTTGAATTTTAGACCTTTTATCTGTTAAATAGGGAGTGAGACCTAACTAGGCAAAATTTGTTGTCAGAAGCAAACCAGATAAAATATGCAAAAGTGAAGTGTAGTTTCCTGCCCCCTTTCCCTGAGGGTGCACCTTCTTTCCTCCTGGGCTCTCCCAGCTGCTCTCATTTCCTTCCAGTCATTTGCTTTGAAAGCACCTCCATTTAGCACTTATCACACTGCACTGGAGTTGTTCACCATTTCATTTTAGAAAATGCATCCTCTGCCAGACTGCACTCCTTAAGAGGAGGGCAGAGTAGGGGCTGCACTAAGAGGAGGAAGTGTTTCGCTTGTCCCAAAGTATATGCTCTACAATTGATTGTTAAATGAATAAGCGCCAATGATATTCATCTTGAATCACCCAGGATCGTGCACGCAGGAAATGAGGAAGAGTGTGTGTGTGTTAGGCAATAGGGAGGATAGTGGTGAAGCATTACCACAGTGGACAACTATGCCAGAAAAGTGCTTTAAGAGGCAAAACATCTGAATTGGAGTTTCAGCACCACTCTAAGAGACACCTGGGGTCCAAGCTGCCTGGGTTTATTCACCTGTATAATAGGATTAAATACGGATTAACACGGATAAACACCCGCTTTCAGCTGTAAGGGAAAACGCTTTGGAAAGGGTCTTTCAGTGGTCCCCGGGCGGAGTAAGGCGAGAAGCCGCCACCTCCCCAAATTATCACGGGGGTTGGAGAAACGAGGGAGGACTACCCTCTCCACGTGAGACGACTATAGTTGCGGTTCCGCACCCCCAAATCCGGCGTGTAGGAAAGTCCCACCCGTCGTCAGTGATTCGTCTAAAACAAATGGGCGCCCAAGCCATCCGCAGAGATTACTGGTTAACCCTGCTGTCAGTCTGCAGGCCCTGGTGGAGGCCTATGGGAAATGTAGTCCGGCCAAGCCCCAGTCTTTCTGGGGCTCGCATTTCCGCTTCCGGTGTTTATGGGAGTCCGAAGGTCCGGACTTGGGGTTTGGCCTCGGGGTGGGAGTGTCCTGTGGGGACTTTGCGTGCCCACAGAGAAGGTATCGCGGAGTCGGGGCCCTCCAGTGGTCGCAGGGACTCGGAGGACTGGAGCGGCTCTCACCTCGGGCCTGGGCGTGACCGGGCGGAGACCCCGTGTCCCGCGTCCCCGCGAGCAGACCCCGGGGCAGGATGCGCCCCTCATGCTGGCGTCGTCCTCCTTCTCCCTGCCCACCTGGCCCGGCGGGGATGACCCTGGCCCCGTAGCCAACGAGGCGACCCTGTACCCAGGGCCCGCGTTTACCCCATACAGCTTCCAGAGAAGGTCGCCCGCGGAGCAGAGTAGCCTTCCAGTGTAAGTCACGCTCTGCGGGCCAGTCAGCCCGGTCCACCGTCACCAGGCTGAGCCACTGCCCGTTTCCTGCCAGCTTTTTGACCTTGGGCAAGGTCCTGGGGTCTCTGAGCCGTTACTGCCTCAGCTTTGAGGGAGTTGAAGCCTATCTCTTAACTTTCGTTCCAACTGTAACATCCTGTGAGTCTGTGATCTTATTATCCTTGCTGTTATATCTTGTAACCTTAACCAGGGTAAATCTCCCTGTTTGGGAGAGAGTCATGATGCCAAGACTGAGGAATCCAGAGAGGGCCTGCCCGAATCTGAGAACCCACCTAGAGGCGAGGACAGCTGAGGTTTGGAGCGGTTGAATCTCTGAAGCTTAGAGCGGGCTCCACTCAGGCTCTGCTCTCCAAGGTGCTGCTACCTTGCGTGCCGTCTGGCTCTTGTACTGCATGTACTTGGCAACACTCTGAAGACCAGTGGCTTGGGAGAATGAGCAGTTTATTGTCCCCATTATCTCCATCAGCTCATCCGCATTGGATCCTTGGCATTTTCTTGGCGTTAAGTAAATCGCTGTGCAAACACAGCTTCACGCTCCTCTGTTTTCCAACCAGACCACCAGCCCTTGCCCCCTACTGTCAGACTCCTGGAGCTGCCTCCCCAGTGACAGAGGGCCAGACTCCATGGGCATCAGGACATGGGGAGGGAGGAACAGGAAGATTTTTCTTCACCTCAATCCCACTGGGCTAACCCTTGTGATTTTCACTAGAATTCACTCTGTAATGTATGTCTCTGGCTCTAGAATTTCAAGTTCTACTTAGACTCCCATTGAAAGGTGGCTTCCCAGTGGAGTAAAAGAAGAGGTTTGAACTTCAGAGCACAGCTGCAGGGTTCTTCTCTGATCTGAACAATGGCTGTAGCTGTGGATGAACAAATCCAGACTCCTCAAGTACAAGAAGAGCTCCAAATAGTGAAGCTGGAAGAAGATTCCCACTGGGAGCAGGAAATTTTCTTTCAAGGGAGTATCACTGGACCAGAGACCTCCTGCCAGCACTTTTGGTATTTCCACCATCAAGAAGCATCAGGACCCCAGGAGGCACTCATCCAACTCCAGAAGCTCTGTCCTCAGTGGCTGAGACCGGAGAAGTGTACGAAAGAGCACATCCTGGAGTTGCTAGTCCTGGAACAGTTCCTGGCTGTCCTTCCCCAGGAGATCCAGATCTGGGTTAGACAAAAACATCCAGAGAGTGGAGAGGAGGCAGTGGCTCTGGTGGAAGACTTGCAAAAAGAACCTGGAAGACTGGGGCTGCAGGTGAGATATGGAAACGTAGTTCCGAGTAGTTAAAATAGAGGAATGTGAGAGACAGAGCCACCTTGGGTTGCCAGCAGTATGGGTGATGTGTACACTTTGCTGTTGGTGTCAGCATGGAATCTGCTTATTCCCTGGGCCTGGTAGCTGCAACTTCTTTTCATTTTCAGACTTACTTTTCAGAGGACGCACAACATTGGTTGCTCTGAGTGTTGGTCCCCACCAGTAAATAAGAGAATTGTTTAAAATAGTTTGAGCACCACTCTGATCCAGGAGGAGCAGATACAACCTATTTTCTCTTTGGAGAACAGCTCTCATTCAGCAGCAGCCAGCCTGAAGCAAGGGGTTTCACTGGTCTTTATTGACATTATTGAACCTTTAGGTCCTGTTGCAAAATAGCTGCCTTGTTGCTTGCTCTCTCTGTATTGTTAGTTTTGCCTAGAGGTTGACAGGAGCAGCCCTGGGAGAGCTGGGTGGGCAGATTGCCGTGGGCCTGGGTTCCAGATCTTATCTCCATGGCATCTGCCACACATCCACACTCCTTACTGCCCCTGCAGTGATTTGCATAAGACTGAGTTCCCCCTTTGCTTCTTTACGTCTGGGGATGATTAAGTTTTAGTGCCTACAGAATTCTGACCATTTCCAGTCCTTAAACAGGGACAGGAGGTGCTGTCAGAGGAGAAGGAAACCTCAGGATCGGTACTAGGTCCCCTAAACATCCATCTGAAGCAAGCACAGACAGAATCCATGTATCTGTTCCAGGCAGTGGTGAAGAACTCACAGGCAGAACCAGAAGACCAAATGAACCACAGCCCCAAAGTAAAACTTGGATCCTTCCACGAGAGCGGTAAGCAGCAGCAGTGTAGGGAGGGAGAAGGGACTCTTCTGTGGGGAGGGCGTGAAACCCACTCTGAGTGCTGGAAGTGGGGTAGAGGGTACAGCTTCTTTCCCTGGGAGGATGTGGCATATAAACTGAGGCTGACCACATGAACCTGTGGGATCCTCAACAGGCACCTCCAAAGGGAAGAAGAACCTTGGTCGGCATGTTTTGTAAAACTACACAGCAGAGCTGGTGGCACCTCTCCTTATGTGAGTGAGACCTTACTGGTCCCAGGAGGTAAGGTGTGGGTACCAATTTTAGGCCTGGGTGGTAGGAAAGGCACAAGGTAGGGCTAAACTAGAGTGCAGTAATTCTCAAAACAGGTACGTGTCCCCAGACCAATTCAGATGATTCACATGTGTTATCAAAACTGAAGAATAAAAGCATAAAATGCTGACAGTCAGTAACGTGGATGGATATGGAAGGGAAATCTGGAAATCTCCTTTGAGAAATGTGTTGTTTTGCTTTTTCACCAGTCCTTCTTCGATGGGACAAAGCAGACACTAGAGGAGGAGGGAGACTCTTCTGTTTCCAAACCAGTTGGGCTGGTCCCTGGGGGGAGCCAAAAAGCATTCCCTCTACTGGCTCCTTTCTCTCCCCCCGGGCCTGCCTGATCCTCAGGCTCAGGCTCTTTCTCCGGAGAACAGCTGTGACCAGGGGGCCATGAGTAGCTCCCAAGTGGGCCAGACATTCCTCTTACTCAGGTCACCTTCTGCTACTGAGTGGGGCCCTTTGCACCAATTCTCTTGCCTATTGGAAATTCCAAAGGAATTTTACCCAGTGGGCAGGCCCAGTATCTTTATAGATTAGGCTCCAAAATTTCATCAGCTTGCAAAATGTTGCCCAAATCTCCTTCCTTGTGTAAGGCAGCGCCACCACTGAGGTAGTGAGGGGTTGTATTAAGTCATTCTTTTCCTTGACTCTAAGATTGCTTGTTTGTTTTAAAAGTAATGGTTACTTACTTCTTTCGGTATCTGGATCTCGTCCTCATGGTATGCAGGATTGTGTAGTGGGAGAAAAACAAAACCTTCAGATTCAGACAGTCCTGAGTTCAAATCCCAGCTCTGCCGCATACTAACGGGAATTTTGAGCAGATGTGAAGTTTCCAGTGCAGTGCCTGGTGTTCAGTAAATGGCAGCTTAGTTCTTCCTTTGCTTTCTCTCCTCCGTCCCACTCATTGCATTTATTTATTTATTTTAATTAATTTATTTGTTTATTTATTTATTTATTTTTGGTATGCAGGCCTCTCACTGTTGTGGCCTCTCCTGTTGAGGAGCACAGGCTCTGGATGCGCAGGCTCAGCGGCCATGGCTCACGGGCCCAGCCGCTCCGCGGCATGTGGGATCCTCCCGGACCGGGGCACGAACCGGTGTCCCCTGCATCGGCAGGAGGACTCCCAACCACTGCGCCACCAGGGAAGCCCCTATTTGTTTATTTTTGGCATGTGGGAACTTCCCAGACCAGGGCTTTAACCCATGTCCCCTGCATTGGCAGGTGGATTTTTAACCACTGCGCCACAGGGAAGCCCTCCCTTGGACTTTTTTTTTTTTTTCGGTACGCGGGC
>RJWK010050047.1:0-16409 GCA_004363435.1 Platanista minor | reverse complement strand
CCCTTTTTTTTTTTTTTTAGATTCCATATATATGTGTTAGCATATGGTATTTGTTTTTCTCTTTCTGACTTACTTCACTCTATATGACAGACTCTAGGTCCATCCACCTCACTACAAAAAACTTAATTTCGTTTCTTTTTATGGCTGAGTAATACTCCATTGTATATATGTGCCACATCTTCTTTATCCATTCATCTGTCAATGAACATTTAGGTTGCTTCCATTTCCTGGCTATTGCAAATAGTGCTGCAATGAACATTGTGGTACATGACTCTTTTTTAGTTATGGTTTTCTCAGGGTGTATGCCCAGTAGTGGGATTGCTGGGTTACATGGTAGTTATATTTTTGTTTTTTTAAGGAACCTCTATACTGTTTTCCATAATGGTTGTATCAATTTACATTCCCACCAACAGCGCAGGAGGGTTGCCTTTTCATCAAACCCTTTGGAGCATTTATTGTTTCTAGACATTTTGATAATGGCCATTCTGACTGGTATGAGGTGTTACTTCATTGTAGTTTTGATTTGCATTTCTCTAATAATTAGTGATGTTGAGCATCTTTTCATGTGCCTCTTGGCCATCTGTATGTCTTCCTTGGTGAAATGTCTATTTAGGTCCTCTGCCCATTTTTTAACTGGATTGTTTGGTTTTTTTTTTTATCTTGAGCTACATGAGCTGTTTTCATATTTTGGAGATTAAACCTTTGTCTGTTGTTTCATTCACAAATATTTTCCCCCATTCTGAAGGTTGTCTTTTTGTCTTGCTTATGGTTTCCTTTGCTGTGCAAAAGCTTTTAAGTTTAATTGAGTGCCATTTGTTAATTTGGGGTTTTATTTCCATTACTCTAGGAGGGGAGTCAAAAAAAATCCTGCTGTGGTTTATGTCACAGAGTGTTCTGCCTATGTCTTCCTCTAAGAGTTTTATAGTGTCTGGTCTTACATTTAGGTCTTTAATCCATTTGGAGTTTATTTTTGTGTATGGTGTTAGGGAGTGTTCTAATTTCATTCTTTTACATGTAGCTGTCCAGTTTTCCCAACGCCACTTAATGAAGAGGCTGTCTTTGCTCCATTGTATATTCTGACCTCCTTTGTCATAGATAGATTAGGTGACCACAGCTGTGTGGGTTTATCTCTGGGCTTTCTATCCTGTTCCATTGATCTGTATTTCTGTTTTTGTGCCAGTACCATACTGTCTTGATTACTGTAGCTTTGTAGTATAGTCTGAAGTCAGGGAGACTGATTCCTCCAGCTCTGTTTTTCTTTCTCAAGATTGCTTTGGGGCTTCCCTGGTGGCGCAGTGGTTGAGAGTCTGCCTGCCAATGCAGGGGACGTGGGTTCATGCCCCAGTCCGGGGAGATCCCACATGCCGCGGAGAGGCTAGGCCCGTGAGCCATGGCTGCTGAGCCTGTGTGTCCAGAGCCTGTGCTCCGCATTGGGAGAGGCAACAACAGTGAGAGGCCTGTGCACCGCAAAAAAAAAAAAAAGAAAAGATTGCTTTGGCTATTTGGGGTCTTTTGTGTTTCCATAAGAATTTTAAAATTTTTGTTCTAATTTTGTGAAGAATGTCACTGGTACTTTGATAGGGATTGCATTGAATCTGTAGAGTGCTTTGGGTAGTATACTCATTTTTACAGTACTGATTCTTCTAAACCAAGAACCTGGTATAGTTCTCCATCTATTTATGTCAGCTTTGATTTCTTTCATCAGTGTTTTATAGTTTTCTGTGTACAAGTCTTTCACCTCCTTAGGCAGGTCGATTCCTAGATATTTTATTCTTTTTGTTGCCATGGTAAATGGGATTGTTTCCTTAATTTCTCCTTCTGATTTTTTGTTATTGGTGTATTGGAATGCCAGAGATTTCTGTGCATTAACTTTGTATCCTGCAACCTTACCAAATTCATTGATTAATTCTAGTAGTTTTCTGGTGGCATCTTTAGGATTTTCTGTGTATAGTATCATGTCATCTGGAAACAGTGACTGTTTCACTTCTTCTTTTCCAATTTGTATTCCTTTTATATCCTTTTCTTCTCTAATTGTCGTGGCTAGGACTTTCAAAGCAATGTTTAATAAGAGTAGCAAGAGTGGACATCCTTGTCTTGTTCCTGATGTTAGTGGAAATGCTTTTAGTTTTTCACCATTGAGTGTGATGCTTGCTGTGGGTTTGTTGAGATAGCTTCCCTCTATGTCCATTTTCTGGAGAGTTTTTATCATAAATTGGTGTTGAATTTTGTTTATTTATTATGTTTATTTATTATGTTGAGATAGCTTCCCTCTATGTCTATTTTCTGGAGAGTTTTTATCATAAATGTGTGTTGAATTTTGTCAAAAGCTTTTTCGGCCTCTATTGAGATAATCACATGGTTTTTATTCCTTAATTTGTTAATGTGGTGTATCCCATTCATTGATTTGCATATACAGAGGAATCCTTGCATCCCTGGGATAAATCCCACTTGATCATGGTGTATGATCCTTTTAATGTGTTGTTGGATTCTGTTTGCTAGTATTTTGTTCAGGATTTTTGCATCTATGTTCATCAGTGATATTAGTCTATAATTTTCTTTTTTTGTGATATATTTTTCTGGTTTTGGTGTCAGGGTGATGGTGGCTTCATAGAATGAATTTGGAAGTATTTCTCCTTCTACAAATTTTTGGAAGAGTTTGAGAAGGATGGGTGTTAGCTCTTCTCTAAATGTTTGATAGAATTCACCTGTGAAGCCATCTGGTCCTAGACTTTTGTTTGTTGGAAGATTTTAATTATGGTTTCAATTTCATTACTTGTGATAGGCCTGTTTATATTTTCTAATTCTTCCTGTTTCAGTCTTAGACAGTTGTACTTTTCTAAGAATTTGTCCATTTCTTCCAGGTTGTCCATTTTATTGGCATATAGTTGTTTGTAGTAGTGTCTTATAATTCTTTGTATTTCAATTGTGATTTCTCCTTTTTTCATTTCTAATTTTATTGATTTGCATCCTCTCCCTTTTTTCTTGATGAGTCTGGCTACGGGTTTATCAATTTTGTTTATCTTCCAAAGAACCAGCTTTTAGTTTTATTGATCTTTGCTATTGTTTTCTTCTATTTCATTTATTTCTGCTCTGATCTTTATGATTTCTTTCCTTCTACTGACTTTGGGTTTTCTCTGCTCTTCTTTCCCTAGTTGTTTTAAATGTAGGGTTAGATTGTTTTTTTGTGAATTTTCTTGTTTCTTGAGGTGAGATTGAATTGCTATAAACTTCCCTCTTACAACTGCTTTTGCTGCATCCTATAGGTTTTGGGTCGTCGTGTTTTCATTGTCATTTGTTTCTAGGTATTCTTTGATTTCTTCAGTGATCTCTTGGTTATTTAGTAGTGCACTGTTTAGCCTCCATGTATTTGTGTTTTTATAGTTTTTTTTTTTTTTTCCTGTAATTGATTTCTAATCTCATAGTGTTGTGGTCAGAAAAGATGCCTGATATGATTTCAATTTTCTTAAATTTTCCTAGGTTAGACTTGTGACCCGAGATGTGATCTATCCTGGAAAATGTTCCATGTACACTTGAGAAGAAAGTGTATTCTTCCACTTTTGGGTGGAATGTTCTATAAATATCAATTAAATCTACCTGTCCTATTGTGTCATTTAAAGCTTGTGCTTCCTTATTTATTTTCATTTTGGATGATCTGTCCATTGGTGTAAGTGGGGTGTTAAAGTCCCCTACTCTTACTGTGTTACTGTCAATTTCTCCTTTCTCGGTTGTTAGCATTTGCCTATGCATTGAGGTGCTCTTATGTTGGGTGCATAAACATTTATAATTGCTATATCTTCTTCTTGGATTGATCCTTTGATCATTATGTAGTGTCCCTCCTTATCTCTTGTAACATTCTTTATTTTAAAGTCTATTTTATCTGATATGAGTATTGCTACTCTAGCTTTCTTTTTATTTCCATTTTCATGGAATATCTTTTTTCATCCCTTCACTTTCAGTCTGTACGTGTCCCTAGGTCTGAAGTGGGCCTTTTGTAGACAGCATATATATCGGTCTTGTTTTTGCATCCATTCAGCCAGTCTGTGTCTTTTGGTTGAGGTAGTTAATCCATTTACTACCAAGGTGATGATCTATATGTATGTTCCTATTACCGTTTTCTTAATTGTTTTGGCAAAACAAACCTCATTTAGTCTTTAATTAGTTGGATATTCATTTTATGTGAGTAAACCACAAATACAGAGAGAACAATAGCTAACTTTCTAAGAAATATTTATGTCTTCTTATCCTTGTTTTAATGGTAAAGTATTGAGTTTTATTCTAATACTAACTTACCAAATAGTTTGTATTTCATTTCGTTAAAAAATCTCACCATATGTAAATTTCAAAGAAAAAAATTAAATTTCATGATTTTTAGCTTATTTATTCCTTTATAACATCCTTTATTTTTCCATTGGTAACTGAGGATTTCACAATCATGCCTTTTAGGGTTGTTATATTATTATTTAGTCTGATGTTAAAGAAAAATCTAGAGGATCTTGCTCACTTCTACAGAAGCTCCACCCCCTCAAAAAGCCAGGAATGAAACAGAGTAAACATGGCAAGGATAATTTTCCAGAGTTCATATCAAAGCCAGGATAACATGGGAGGATGGAGGATAACTAGAGAAATGGATGGAAGGATAACTGGAATTAATTACCAGCTAAACCAATAAATATTCTTTTCCCAAGTCTTGTCTTCTGAGAATGTGTTTAAAAATACCATAAAAATAAATAATCAGCTACTTGAGAATAATATTTAAGTGTCAAGTTTCCTGGACCAATTTAATAAATCAGCCTCTCATCTCTCCTATCATCACTTCTCCATCAGTAACACCTGCTCTGGATGATGGATACATGTTCTGAACTGGCTGAAGTTTTTCTTTGGACAAACTGTGTGGCTATGAACAACAGATATCCCAGCACTGCCAAGACGGTCCTCAGAATCTGTGCCATCCTTTGGGAGGGACCAAAGTAGGCATGGCCATGTCAAAAAATCCAAAAGTCAAGATAATTTTTAGTACTGTACCTTTCTGATCTTGAGAAGCAGAGTAAATAATGGATTCTTCCCAGTTCAAAAATTTGTAGACCTATTCTAAATCAATTTAAAAGGAAATTAATATTAGCCCTGCTGATTAACACTGGTTTCTTTTGAATCAGATATTATAAGATCTTAAGGACAGAACATCTTTTATGAAGAAAAAGTTTTTCTACCAAGATCCCTGTTTGAGTTTCCAAGTTGGATTATGGCATCAAAGTTTGTTGTCTTTCAGAAGTGAAAAAAAATAAGAAAAAATCCCTAAACAAGTTGAACCTTTCCCTCTGAACAAACGAAGTGACTAGAAGAATCTGGCATAAATATTCACATAATCAGTAAAAAAAAAAAAAGAACTGTGGCTATCCACTTGCATTGAAGGCATAAACATATATGTTTTTGATTGAGCTAAGTTAAGATTTTCTTTGGTCCCAATATATTAATTAAAAGAATAATAACAGCACTTGTGATTACAAAATATAAAAATCAAGAAGGTGGTACTAGAACAGATCCAGCAGTTCAAAATTCTCTATTATTCATAAGCCAGAAACATGGAAATCACCTTTGACTTTTCTTTTTCTTTCATCTCCCCAATTACTGAACCTATCAATTCTCCCTTTTATATCTCTCTTGAATTCATGTACATTTCTCTCACTCTGAGTTGTATTACTCTACCATAATCTCTTACTTGTTTTACAGTTCATACAACTAACTTCTCTCCCTGATTCCAAATTTTTCACCTTAAATTTCACTTCCCTCACCACAATAGACTACTGTTCTTAAAAACATGTAATCAGTCTTCTCCGTCCACTTAGGATGTATAAAGCAGGAAAGAATATTACTTCCACAGTAGGAGTGAGAATAGTTGGATAAGCAACAAGATTATAATTTCATTGTGTCCATTGGAGAACTGAGATCATAAGACAACTAAGTAATCTGAATTTCAAAGGGAAAGAAACCTCGAAGGAGAAGTGAGACAATGAGGAGACTTAACATACAAGAGGCTAAGGAGAAACTGAACAATTTGTTAAGATCAAATGTGCATTAGCTTGTCAGTCTAGGATACCCTAGAGCCCAAGACACAAAGGGGGTTTTGCACACTTGTAAGATCTTTTCCTTGGACTTCCACTGGGTGCTCAGAAAAAAGATTAGGGGTAGGGAAAAAAAGCCAGAGAGCCCACACTGTTGATGCAGGCACATAGGAGATGATTAGCCCACAAGCAAGGCATGACTGGTAGCAAGAGATAAAATTCTAGGGGAGGGGCAATACACCTACTGCTCTCTTCCTCCCCTAACTAAGCTGACTTTTCTAATCATGTTAGACTTCTTTCAATTACTTGCACGTCCTATGTTGTCTCTTATTTTAAGGATTCGGCAGATGCCATTTCCTCTGCCCAGTAAATTCCTACCCACTCTTGCTCCTGGATAATTTAAATATTCACTTAATTTTGAAGTAACCTTTCCTTAGTAAGTTTTCATTACCCAACCCCATCATTTCTACCTGAAGATATAATTTTATGCCTTGGATAATTCATCTATTTGCATGTCTTCTTTTATTGACTGCTTCTTCCAGACTCTAAGCTTCTTGAGAACAGGAAGCACCTTCATCGTGTGCAAATTTGTATTCCTAGCACCTAACACAGAAAAACTGCTCAATACAGACTACTGATTGAATAAAAAGCCAATACAGTTTTTGTGGGAAAATTGCTTACAGATACTTCAATGTAACATACTTTGTGTTCTTGCTGAATCTTATGTCTAGCCATGATGATTTTCTTTTCTACAATACTTCTGGACTTTTCAGATTCTTAACACATACTCTGCCAAATAAGTGCATTCTGTAACAAAAATGCACTATTTTAAAAATAAACCACCCAGTAATAACTCCCCTGCAGACTTTAATTGCCAACCTAAATATCATGCAAACATAAAGCCTGGTTATCAACATTGGTAACTTTGCTTCCCATTCATCCACAATGGTAGCTTAAATTGGAGGATATTAGCTAACAGTCAAGGATACATATTTGATTGTATCTGTGACCAGAAACACAAATTGTGGAAGGAATGCAAGGTGTTATAAATTGGGAAAAGAAATTAACTACCAAACCTGAGGAACTGAAAGAGCCAAATTTCATTTACCAAGAGAGTTTTATTATAGTTAGTGAACTATATTATAAAATAAAATAGCTTCTTTCCCTGAGAGCTTCCTCAAAAAGCACAAGTATAGCTCACTCTCACTGCTTTATAAAGACATAACAGAATCTTGGGATTGGGGCCTGGAAAGGACAGGTGTATATATGTTTATACTTTTATTGTGAAATGTAACCCATTTTAAGAGAAGAGTGCAAAGTTATATATAAATTTGATGTATTCCAATATTAATTTACTTATTTATATAAGAAAATTCTATTGAAAAAATCTTGTGTCTTTTTCTACATCTACTGAAAGTTGAATCAATAAAATAAAAATATTTTCCTCCTTCACTGTACTAGTTTAATGATCACTGTTAATCTCTCTACTATATTTCTCTTCCTGTTGCTACTGCACAACTTGATAAAAAACAGAATATATCTACAATTCTAAGTCCCTTTTGCAGTAACCCTTTGATCATATGGTTAGGAGCCTTATACTGGCCCCTAAAACCACTATTTAGAGGCTATGTGAGTTCCAACATCAAAATAATCATTTAGAGCATAGTTCTAAGTTAGAAGAATCTTTCTTTTTTTTTTTTTTTTTCGGTACACAGGCCTCTCACTGTTGTGGCCTCTCCCACTGCAGAGCACAGGCTCCGGACACGCAGGCTCAGCGGCCATGACTCACGGGCCCAGCCGCTCCGCGGCATGTGGGATCTTCCCGGACCGGGGCACGAACCCGTGTCCCCTACATCGGCAGGCGGACTCTCAACCACTGCGCCACCAGGGAAGCCTAGAAGAATGTTTCTCATTACTCAAATAACCTCTCCCTTCCTACCTTCCTAGTTTCTTCCCAGAAGTCCTACTGATACCAAAATTAAAGAGACTACTGACATCTAAAGTAAAAGCTTAACTTGTTTCACGATAGTAGATCAATCTTCCAACTCATTGAATTCTACACTTGCTAATTATATGTTACTTTTGATTTCATTGATTGATTGAATTCTTCAGTATTTCATTTGTAACTAAGTTGATGTAAACTTTGCTATAGCCAAGACTGTTTATGGTAAAAGAACAGCTGGTTGATAAAAAATTGGTCTTTTTAACATGTCTTTACAGACTTCTCACTATTCTTTAAATTCTGTCTTATAATGGGACCACATATTCTTTTTATTTTATTACTATTTCATTTCACATTTAGATTATAGCTTTGAGATTGCAAAATTCTTACATTGCCACTTACTGAGATTCAACTGATACTTTAACTGTTGGACAATATTATTTTCTTCAAAACAATGTTTAGTTTCCTATCCCTGGAATTAATTTTAAATAGAGGACAATTTTCAAGACAAAAGACCTTATAGTTTGTTTTTTTTTTTAAGAGAAACACTTGTGTTTTTTTTTTTTTTAATGAACCAGAGTGCTAGTCATATTAACTTTAAAAAAACTATTTACATTTCTGAAACTTACGTAAGTTTAGAGAAACTTAGCATTCTGAAATAGTCTATTCCTCAATTTATCCTAAGGTATCTGATAAGTGTAAAGTTTAATGTCTTGATGGCATTTTTTCTTTAAAAACAAACAAAAAAGATAAACAGTAATGAAATGATATTATTAAAATTGGTTGAATTAACTAATTTGATTGAAAAACAATGAAAAAATTAGACCAGTTTTATAAAAAATATTCAATTTTTATATAATATTAACAATGTGGCGTTCTTGTGACAATGATTTGCTTTTTTTTTTGGCAGTACGCGGGCCTCTCACTGTTGTGGCCTCTCCCGTTGCGGAGCACAGGCTCCGGACATGCAGGCCCAGCGGCCATGGCTCATGGGCCCAGCAGCTCCGTGGCATGTGGGATCTTCCCGGACCAGGGCACGAACCCGTGTCCCCTGCATCGGCAGGCGGACTCTCAACCACTGCGCCACCAGGGAAGCCCTGATTTGTTTTTTAATTTGGCTTTGTGCTGTCCTTTATTGTTCTCTGGAACTTGAATTCAGGCTTGTCTTTGACAGTTACAAGGAAAATGTCTCAAGACTGCTGTTTTTTTAAAGATGTTTTACAAAATGTTCCTAGTTAAAACAAAAGGACAACCAAAAATGCAGCAGAAATGACACCTTAATGTTCTATGTATATCACTTTTTCATATTTTCAATGACAGAATGAATCAGTTTATTTACTAATGCAGAGCATTCCTTTCCAAACTTCAAGGTCAAGTATATTTTTGTAAACCAGAAATATGTGTCTTATGCTGGATCACTTTGAATTAGTAGTAATAAAATCTTTAGGAAAAGAATATGTTTCCTCTTGCTTGTTGAGAAAGTGATCAACTAAAAAGAAAATGTCAATGTAGACAAAATGTTAAGGCTAAATAGGGTAAAAGAAAAGTTGCAAAAGCATGTCTCATTTGTTGTCCACAGAAATCTGCATGATTGAGATTTGTGATATGGAGCCACTTTAATTTCCATAATGGCATTTGTGTACTTTAGGAACCAACACACTTAAAGGCAAAATGAATTGTTTTTTAAAAGAGATGTTCTTTGCTTTACTGGCAGGTATAAATAAGAATGAAGCACTTAGGAGTTTATGAAATTCTTCTTTAAATAGAATCCATGATTATCCTTTTCTACCTCCTTGGTGCCTCTCAGACCTGAATTCCTGGGACTTTTAAATAACTATACTTAAAGGTAATATAAGACTCCTTCTCCAGAGCAAGTATTTATTCCTGGATCCAGAGACTTCTTTCATAGCCAAATGAGTTTCATATAATTTATTCCATTGGTTTCATCATTTTATTAACCCTCTTTTTTTTTAACGTCTTCATGGCACAACTTAAGAAATCCTGTTATAACCTTCTCACGATTGTTCCCCCTTTTGCCTGAATCCTGTTTTCTCTGCTCCATTAAGTTCAAGCAGGATTGGTTCCTTCAGATGCGCTGACTTTCCCCATCAAAGAGAATAAGATTCAACCTGGTGGATCTATTCTAAGATTCAATGTAGAATTTCTTAACTTGTCTGCATTATCTGAGGCTCATTTTTGAGAAACTGTTCACTTTTCTCCATTCCAGGGGCCAGAGAGTACATGAGTCTTTAACGGTAGTACAGGACTCTAAAACATTTTTGATATATTTTACACTGTTTTCTCTTCATTTTAATGCATTCTAAACATAAGTGTTCTTATTTTCTGAGTAGTCTTTTCAATAGCCCTATTGAAGTTAGTATTTTAAATTCCTTGTCAAGGAGAGTACATTTATCAATTTTTTAAAAGTTTACTCAATATTCATTTAATTTGTTACGTATCTACTATATACTAGAAACTACATATTATAGTATTACATAAACCACACAAATGTATAAGTGAATAAACATAACCATTATCTGGCATACTGAATAACATTTCCAAATTATTTTTAGAAGTTTCTCTTTAGATTGCAAATTTGGGATTTTTTTCCTTTAAAAAGTCCTAATTCAGAGATAATTAACTTTAATAGTACTCTAATAAACAGTAATCTAATAAACTCTAATAAACAGTAATAGTACTCTAATAAACAGTAATAAATAGTACTCTAATAAACTCTAATAAACAGTAATAATAAACAGTAATAAATAGTACTCTAATAAACAGTAATAATAGTACTCTAATAAACAGTAATCAGCTATTTTACCTCTTTACATGAAAGTAGTTCTTCAACATTCAGAAAATGCAGTATCTAAAAGTATCAGGACTTCTTCAACACATATAACTGAAAATAGACATATAAAGAAAATGAAATCATATACACTAAAGTCAATTTCTCAAATTTTAAATAATTTTTAGATACCAATGACAGACAGATTAAAAGTTACAGCAAACTCTACTTTTGCAAATAAATTTACATAAACTTCAAATCCTGAACTTAATTCATTTGCTATATATATTTAAAAGGATGAAGTTTTGTGGTGCGAAATTTATCTTTATTACAATAGTAATCACGATAATTTAAAGGATAATAAAGATAAATGATACAATTTCTCTCTATTACACTGATATTGTAATATTACAATTATAGTAGATAGGGCAATGATTTCAAACCCAAACATGACGTAGTTCCAAGAATAAAGCAGATGGTATCATTAAAACCTTCCTGTTTTAATGGGGTTGTAGTGTGTTGCAACCAGTATAAACATGTATTCATACTCCAAAGTTTTTTCAAAAATATTTTACTACATTGGATAAAATAGTTATTTTTTTCAATAGTTTATAAGTAGCATATGTGGCAAATTACTCACAGGTGACTGTTTAATATCCATTGTTAACCATATTCCTTGATTTTGTTGAGAACAGTATATCAAGCTCCAGAAAATGAAAAGAATGTTTTAAGACATTCACGATCCTATTTCCTGCTTCTTTGGAATTCCTTGCTCAGGGGTACCCATGGGACTCAGTTTTAGTCAATGAGACTGAAGTAGAAGCCTGCCAAGTGATTTCTAGGAATGTTTTTGCTTTCCTGCTAAATGATAACAGCTCTGGCACTGACTTTTCTCTCATGCCTGGAGATGTAGCAGCCATCTTGAAGACAAGATGATGATGGAATAGAAAGCCAGAAGGATGAATCCTTAAGCTACTTATCAATGCCAGCAACCAACCAACCTCCCTCTAGTTTTCTTACTATAAGAAATAAATAAATGCCAAATTTGTGAGAGACACTTTAAGTAGTGCTTCCTACTTCTTATAAGTAGATACAAACTAACATAATTTTTAGAATATATGAAAGATGCAGTGAACAACTTGATATTACACAAAAACAAATAAGCCCCTAATCATAAAAGATAAAATCAGTGAGAATCTAGTATCACTGAGCTGGACAGAAAACAGACATTTCAAGAGTGTTTTTATATGAAGGAATAGGAGAATTGATGGTCCAAAATAAAAGTTTTTTCTTCATTGAACCACTGTCTTCTGACATGATTAAATCTATGATTTGCTTTAACTTGGAATAGATATAGCCTTCAAATAAAATCCAGAGTCCCTTACATCATTAAATTCTCTGTGATAATGACAATCTTGTGTTTATAAAAATAAATCCACCCACTCACTCACCCACCAACAAAAAAAGATGCTGAAAAGAACACAGAAGTAAATACAAAGAAAATAAAACCTCCCCAATGCCCTAAACCTTTATCTCATCATATGATATTTATCCCTTTAACTGTCATGAACTATAAGACTCCACAACTCGGGCTTCCCTGGTGGTGAAGTGGTTAAGAATCCACCTGCCAATGCAGAGGACACAGGTTCAAGCCCCGGTCTGGGAAGATCCCACATGCCGCGGAGCAACTAAGCCCTTGTGCCACAACTATTGAGCCTGTGCTCTAGAGCCCGTGCACCATAGCTACTGAAGCCCACACACCTAGAGCACATGCTCTGCAACAAGAGAAGCCACCACAATGAGAATCCTGAGCACCGCAACGAAGAGTAGCCCCTGCTCACCACAACTAGAGAAAGCCTGCATGCAGAAATGAAGACCCAACACAGCCAAAATTAATAAATAAATTAAATAAATAAATTTATATATTAAAAAAAAGACCCAACAACTCACCTCCAATCCCGACCTCATCCCCACTCCCACCAGTGTCTGTCATTCAAAATCAATCCTTTTTGTTTTAAGTACTATTACCTACTAAAAATTATCTTACTGTTGTTTCCTCTCTCTCTCTTACTCACTCATTCTCTCTTTTTTTGGCTTACTGGTTTGTCTCCCCTCTTCACAAATTAAATATAAGCTACATCAGGGCATAGTTGAGATCCTTATGAAAACTTAAACTAAGGACTTAGAAAGGTTCCCAAAATATTAGAGGCAAAAATAAGTGATGAATTAATTAAGAAATAATGGGAGAAATGATAAAGATAAATTAACATAGCCCTAACAATATCCAAGTATCTAGTATAGAACAGGCATCAATGAATATTAAATAATTTTAAGAAAACATTCATATACTCTTGCTGTCAGAGTACCGCAAACTCATTTGCAGTTCAATGCAGGTTTTCTACAGAATCATTAGAGTTTGTATTATAAACATGCAGCTAATTTAGTACGTGAATCACAATAATATTTTATTATTTCTAATACCCAAATATATAGAAGCAAAGAATCTGTGAAATTGTTGCTCACTGCTCATAGAATAAAGTCTGATTTTGAATTAGTAAAATTACTATACTAATGAAAATAATAGAGTATCTTTTTCTCCCAACTCTAAACCATCTTCAGACTTGCGCCATCAATTACCAATTTGCACCAAAAGATGAAACAACATTCTAAAACAATGAATGGAAAAGAGACCTCATGCAATAAGTTTTAAATTAAGAGTCTTGAAGTTTCATTTTCTAATAATTTTCCTATATACGAAAATACAAAAGTATGATAAAGAAATTCAAACAAGAGAGGCTACACAATGAAAAATGTCTTTCTCCCACTTCAGAATATGTTCCTATTTGAGCGAGGCAATAGTCATCAACAGAGTTTCATAAATCCTTCTTTCATTTTTTTTAAAAATGCACAAATACATTATCAAAATACACATATAACTTCTTACACATATGGAAGCAGATTTAATGCTTTTCTATTTTTTTTGTGCTTACAACTTATTAATTTGCTTAGCCACATATTCTGGAGCTCTAACTCACTGTGCAGTCTTCCACTGTATGGCTACAGCTCCTACTGATTATCATTTAGGGTGTGTCCAGATTTTGCTATATCAGCAAAGCTACAATGAAGATGTGCCTGCATCTGTGAGCATCACAAAACAGATACCAGAGAAATTTCCATAAAAACTGAAAAACTCCCACATTTGTTATACCACAGTACATTTTGTCAATAATGTATGAAAAAAACTATTTTCCTACAAACTTTCTAACATTGTATAAGATCAAAAATTTTTTATTGATGACAAGCTGCAAAGTGGGAAATGCCATTTCATTACTGCCTTAATTTCCACTACTTAAAATATGAAATAGCTCAGTATGGGGGGAATTTAAACACCTTTTGGTCTATTTTAAGCCATTGGTATCTTTTTTTTTTTTTTGCCGTACGCGGGCCTCTCACTGTGGTGGCCTCTCCCGTTGCAGAGCACAGGCTCTGGACGCGCAGGCTTAGCGGCCATGGCTCACGGGCCCAGCCGCTCCCGGCATGTGGGATCTTCCCGGACTGGGGCACGAACTTGTGTCCCCTGCATCGGCAGGCGGACTCTCAACCACTGTGCCACCAGGGAAGCACCATTGGTATCTTTTACTCCAAGTTTTGCCAGTCCACATCTGCCTTTCTTTCTTTCTTTTCTTCCTTCCTTCCTTCCTTTTCAGGGATTTGGTGTTTATATTATTGATTTATAAGAATTATTTTAGCAAATTCGTCTTTTGTCATAATTAATACAAATTATATTTAATTATTCCCTTTTATTTTTTTATTTAATGTTTTTGCTATGCAGAAGGCTTTACATTTTATGTAATAAAATTTGTCATCTTATACCTCTTGACTTCCAGGTGTTCTATGTTAAATAACATGGTGAAATACTATCTTGATATGTTTATATTTTCAACTCTCTTTTCTCATTGCCAAGACCTTATTCCTGTTTATCTACAATGCAGATAAATAGGATCTTTCAAGTAGAAATAGGAAAAGAAGGAAAAATTAATGCTTAGGTTTTCTGACCTCCCACCCCCACCGTCACAAAAAACCTGAACTCTTCAGCATTAAAAGGGAAGAAGCAAAGGGAAACTAGAGATAGAGTTGTGTCATTATAATAAATTGGAGAGGAAGTGAAGGGACATTTAGACACTGCCTGCCCCTAACATGGTCTTAAGGAGACACAGACCTTACAGTCTTCACAAAGTTTACCTTAAAATGGATCACAGGCCTAAATGTAAAATACAGAACTATAAAACTCCTAGAAGACAACATAGGAGACAATTTAAATGACTCTGAGTATGGCGATGCCTTTTTAGATACCACATCAAATACACACCCTATGAAATAAGTAACTGGTAAGCTGAATTTAATTAAAACTACAGACTTCTGCAAAAGACAATATTGAGAGAATTAGAAGAAACAGCCACAGACTGGAAGAAAATATTTGCAAAAGATACATCTTATAAAAGACTGTTATCCAAAACATATAAAAAACGCTTAAAACTCAACAATAAGAAATCAAACAACCCAATTAAATAATAGGCCATAGAGCTTAACAGACATCTCATCTAAGAAGATATAAAGATGGCAAATAAGCATATGAACAGATGCTCCACACCGTATCTCATCAAGGAATGTAAATTAAAACAACAATGAGATGCCACTGCATACCTATTAGAGTGGCCAAAATCCAGAGTACTGGTAACACAAAATGCTGACAAAGGTGTGGAGCAATAAGAACTCTCATTCATTGCTGGTGAGAATGCAAAATGGTACAGACCTTTAGAAGATAGTTTGGTCATTTTCTATAAAAACTAAACATAATTTTACCACATGATCCAGCAATCATGCTCCTTGCTATTTACCCAAAGTAACTGAAAACGTTATGTCCACACAAAAAACCTGTACATGGATGTTTGTAGCAGCTTTATTCATAATTATTAAAATTTAGAAGCAACCAAGCTGTCTCTCAGTAGGTGATGGATAAACTGGAGTACATCCAGACAATGGAATAATTTCAGTGCTAAAAAGCAATGAGCTATCATGCCATGCAAAAATGTAGAGGAACCTTAAATGCATAACTGAAAAAAATGAAAGAAGCCAATCTGAAAACGCTGCCTACTGTATGATTCCAACTATACGACATTCTGGAAAAGGCAAAACTATGGAGAGAGTAAACAGATCAGTCGTTGCCAGGGGATGGGGTTGGGGTGAGGGAGTATGGATATATAGGCAGAAGCACAGAGGATTTTTAGGGCGATGAAAATACTCTGTATAATATTACAGGGACGGATATGTGTCATTATACATTTGTCCAAACCCTTAAAATGTACAGCATCAATCGTGAATCCCAATGTAAACTATGGACTTTGGGTGATTATGATGTGCCAATGTAGATTTATTCTTGGTAAAAAAATGTACCAACCTGGTGAACAATGTTGATATTGTGAGAGGCTATGCAACTGTCAGGGCAGGGGGTATATTGAAAAAAATCTGTGCTTTCCTCTCAGTTTTGTTTAGAACATAAAACTGCTGTAAAGAATAAAGTCTTAAAAAAAAAAAAAAAAAAAAAGGGCTTCCCTGGTGG